>PVIJ01004508.1:0-116848 GCA_004024925.1 Scalopus aquaticus | reverse complement strand
GCTGTGGAGCTGTCGGCAGCGGCGACGCGAGTTCGACGCCCGGCCAGGGAGAATCCCACATGGTGCGGCAGACCTCTCCTGCCTTGCCCGCTGCTCCCCTCAGCAGTGTATTTCTGATCTGCCTGTTCTGCTCCCCACTCTGTCTCTGGTGAACCCTCTCGCCGCCCCACACCTCTGGTCTGTACCCCAACTTGTATGTATAAATAAAAAATAAATCTTTAAAAAAAAATAATATAGCTAAATAATCTAAACCTAAAGCAAAGCATGTAAAAACCTGTTACATAATGTGGAGTAAAATAGAGATTTAGTCTGTTTAATAATATTAAGCCTTTTGAGTATCTTGCAATTATTTCTACATTTCTATAATGTAAAAAACATATAACATGAAGTTCATGCTCCCCAAAATACTTGAGTCTACCCTTGAACAAAGTGCTACATCAAAGGGAATATTCACTTTCACCATTTACATTTAACATTTCACCAGAGGTTATGGGTAGAGGAATAAAGAGGAGGAAAAAGGAAGTAAACCCTTCCAATTTGGAAAGCAGGAGAGAAAGCTATGTTTTATTTGCAGACAACTTAACGCTTTATGTAGAAAATCCCAATCCAGAATCCAACAACAACAACAAACTACTACATGTAATAAATGAGTTCAGTATGGTCACAGGATACAAAATTCAACTTAGAAAAATCAACAGTATTTCTGTGTACCATCAATGAACAAATTTAAAGCAAAATTAAGAAAATAACTTCATCTATAGTAGTTCCTAAGATAAAACACTTAAGAATATATCTAATAAAAAAGTTGGAAATCTTGTAAATTGAAAACTATAGAACATTGCTGTGAGGACTGAAGGAAGCCTAAATAAGTTCATGAATTGGAGAAATAAAAGTCATCAAAATAGCAATTCTGTAGAAATATCCTACAGATTTAATAAATCCTTGTCAAAATGCCACTAGAATATTTTCAAGAAATTGACAGGATGATGCTACAATCTATTTATGAAAATAAAAAGAAACCAGAATAATGAAAACAATTTGAAAAAGAACAAAATTGGCAGACTTAATATTCTCAATCGGATTGTTAAACTTACTTTAAAGCTTTAATCAGAATTGTGGTACTGGCATAAAGACAGTCACATAGATCAAGAGGAAAAACTTAAGAGTTTCCAAGTAAAATCATGCATTCATGGTAAATTGAATTTCATAAAGACATCAAAATGATTCAGTGGGGAAGAGAGTAGATATTTTAGTAATTTGCACTGATGTAATTGGATATCAGTGTTATGGAAAACATAGAATATGCCTTTAAGTCATATATACAAATTAACTCAAAATGGATGATACACTACACACAGAGACACATTTAGGTTTAGACTAAAGAACTTCTACAAGAAAATTAAGGAAAAAAACCTTCATGATCTTTAGATGGGGCAAAGCATTCATAGATTCGACACTAAATGAGTGATTTATAAAAAAATAATAATTTGGACTTAACTAAGCTTAAAACTATTGTATATTAAAAGACACCAATAAGAAGTGGAAAAGGCAGGTAACAGACTGGGAGAAAATATTTTGAAATATATATCTGATAATGGGACTATGTTCACAATAAAGATCTCTAATCAATAATAAAAGTTACTAAACTCTTAAATTCAGTAACGCAAGATCCAATTTTTTAAAAAATAGGCTAAACATGCAAAAAGATATTTCATCAGACAAAATGTATTTGTTGGCAATATACATGCAAATAAATTACATCATTAGTCATTACAAAGATACACATACTACTACATGCCTATTACACTGGCAATAATAAAAAAGAGAGACTATATCAAGAGTTAGTAATGCTGTGGTGAAACTTAAATGTTCAAATAAATGCTGGTGGGCAAAAAAATTGTATAGACCATTTTAAAAAGTTTTGTACCCTTTTAAATTGTTAAACAGCTACTTGCCAAACATTTAGCAATTCTACCACTGAGAATTTAATCTATGAAAAAATGAGGATAAATAGTCACACAGAGAATTACATGCATGCAGCAATATTTATAATAGCTCAAACTTGAAATAATCCAAAAACACAGCCATTGACAAAAAGTAATAGAGTATTTGATATAATCATATAATGTAAGATTCAACACTTTTTTTCCCTAAAAAATGAACTTCACATGCGTACTATAAAATTAATGAACTTAATTGCTAACTAAAAATAATGGATTCAAAAGACCATCTAGAAATGCATTTCTAGACAAATTTAGAGACAGAAATGATATCTGTGGTTAACTGTGACTGGAGAGTTGGTATAAAACTGCAAATGAACACTAAGAAGCCACTGAACTATACACTTAAAATGGCTAAATTTTAGACTATGTAATTTGTACCTCAAGTGTTGCCAATAAAATCAGAGTAATGAAAACAAAAACAGAACAAAAACTGGATAAGTAACATAAAAAGTAGTAAATTGGGAACAAAGGAACAAAATATGATGAGACCTAGAGAAAACAAAAACAAATCAACAGACATGAAACCATCATATCAATAATTACAGAAATATAAAGAGACTATCACTTGCATAGAACAGCAGATTGTCTGCCTGGATACTGTCAGCCTGGATAAAACAAGATCCAAATATACTGTTTACAAAAAAAAAAAAAAATGTTTTGGATTCAAAGACACAAATAGGTTGAAAATAAAAGGATGATAAAGAGTTATACAAGATAAATAGTAGTCATAAGAGAGTAGGAGTTAATATTATATGAGAAAAAAACAAAGTCATGAGATATTGTTAGACACAAAGAATGTTTCACACAAAATGGTCAATACATAAGAAAGATATAATAATCGTAAATGTACATATAATGACAGATTCTCAAAATACAAGAAGTGAAAGGTGGCAAAACAGCAAGAAAAATATCAATTACAACTGGAGATCAAATATCTCACGCTTAGTATTTGATAAAATAACTAGAAAATCAGTAAAGTCACAAGCTATCAATCTAACAGATTAGGCTGGCATTTCTGCAACACACCATCCAAAACCAAGAACTACAGGTTATTTTCAAGTGTAACTGGAACATTATCCAGGGAAGACCATGCATTAGATCATAAAAAAGCATAAGAAATTTTAAATTTACTGCAATCATCCAAAGGATGTTCTTACACAACTACAAAATAGAATTGGAATTAACCACAAAGGAAAATATGAGAAATTCCAAAACATTTATTAAATAACACACTTTTAAACCCATTGACCAAAGAAGAAATCATGAAGGAAACTAGAAAATTTGTGAACTGAATGTATATGGCATGACAAAATGTATGGATTGCAGTTAAAGTAGTGCACAAAGGGAAACTGGTAACTGTAAAATACTATCATTTTAGTAGATACAGAAATATCATCTGGTAAACTACAATAACTCACTATGAAAACAAAACTACTGACAATCTTGCATTAAAAGGAAATTTTCTCAACTGTACAAATGGTAAGGTAACCTCACATTTAGTGTTGAAATGTTTACTGGAATTTGTGTAAGGTCGATAGTGCAATAAGGTCAGGAAACACAAAATGGAAAAGCATCCAGTGGCTGCCTAATGTTAGAGATGGATGCTAGGACTACTGTAAAGAATCCTGAGGGATTTAAAAGTGTTTTGAGGTTTCAGTTGGTTGTGGAAATGGTTGCACAATTATATAAATGTACTAAAAATTGTTGAACCATACCCTTCTGACTTAATTCTATGGCACATATATTTCCTGAACTGCTTTTAGAATATCGTTGACATAAGAAACTCAAGCAAGTTACAACTTTTGTCTGCAAGAATTTTTTTAAGATTTCATTTTTAATTTCAAAACTCACTCAATACATATTATTCTTAATAATCATACTAATTTAGTAATAAAAGTACAGTCTGAGAATTGTTACCCAGCTCCTCAAATAACCCACTAAAAAGATTTATACTTAGTTCATGTCCTTTCTTTACATTCATACAAATTATTTGCTTCAATACTTAATCCAGATCCTGAGGTGTGTATCTGACCACTGTAATCACCACTGTAAGTCACAATATATGGATGATCTTTCAGGGATAACCATTTCAAGCTGTAACACTCAAAGTTTTTCAATATTGATCACAATATGCCTTTTTTAATTCTCCATAATAATTTTCAAAATAATTTGGCTAATATTCTATAGCATGAGTTTCCAAGGATAAGCAAAAGAAATAATTGAGCCAATTTTCCCTCATAATATACCACTCATTTGTGAACCGATTACTTCAGTAGTTTTAATGAAATTAAATATTTGTTAGAATGCACAGACCCTGTGTTTGTGCTTCCAAGGTGTAGGCCGCTGATATTATGTCAGAATCAATGGTATCATTTGATGAAGATATTTTCCGGCACATCATGTTGGGGGTATAATATTTGTTATTAACCTTGAAGTTGTTATAACTCTCAAGAAACCATTTGACATACTTACTAAGAAAATGTAACTTTAATGATGGTTTTAAAGTGCAAATCTCTTCCTTGCCTTTGGCAAAAATAACAGAAATAAAATTTATTAACATTATGATTGTTCTGAAATAACTCAATTTATTTACCAAAGTGGGTATTATGCTCTCTTTGAAAATTAAGCAAAAGTTCATGCCCCAAATTGGCAGAGATATCTAACCTTAAAGCTCTAGGGTAATGCTAAAAAAAATCATCAATCGAATGAAATCAAATTTTAGAAAAAATTTATCTTCATGATTACTATGATATTGTTTTCTCCTTTGGCAGCTTGTGCAAAGTCATCACACTAATTTGCCTCTCTGGTAATATACAGTTTAACCTTTTACCTTTGTAATACAGTTGGTTCACAACTTGAGTTACACCTTCATGATTAATTTTATCATTACATTTGTATTTCAATTGCTTGTTTTGAGGACTAGCTTATTTCTGATAAATTGGGGTAAAAATCAACATGATAATGAAACAATGAAACTGCATATTTAAATCATGCAAGCAATTAATGCAAATAATATAAAATATCTGGTAAAAGAAAATTTAGCCTGAGGTATAAAGTGCAAATCTCTTCCTTGCCTTTGGCAAAAATAATAGAAATAAAGTTTATTAACATTATGATTGTTTTGAAGATACAATAAAAAGCTCAATGTAAATTTTTGGCATTGATACAACCTTTTAAATGCTGCAACGGATACCAATAGTAGAATAGAGTGTGTATGAAAATATATTAATTTTATTTTTCAAATTTGTACAATATATATGCAAAACTACTTCATTGCATTTTTATCTAAAGTCATCATGTGGTTGGCTGAGATTTGATGAGCTATAAGGATCCACAATGGCCCTTGGTTTAGACTTAGAGAAACACTGCATTAACAATTTTGTCCCCTACCATTTTCTCCACATAGGAAAAGTGATGTCCTGCTTAAAGATATTGAAATTCCTTCACCCATGGGAGCAGAAAATAAATATGATTCTATACTTATAAAAATGAAAAGCATACAAACATAAGTCAATTATAGTACCAATTGATTTGTGAGGTACACTAAACTACTTCTAAACAGTTTGAAAAGATTTGGCAAGGACTTAGAACCCAAATGGAAAGTAGAGCTGTAGGTATTATAGCCTGCTATTTTTTAAACATGACAAATGGAACAGGATGAACCAAATCCACTTATGCCAAACAAACAAGAAAGGACAGAATTATCACTGAGATACTCCCATAAATAACAAAGGTATAGAATAATAACTTTCAAAGTAATTGTATTTTAGAGGTCTTATTGAGAAAAAAAGACAAATACACTATTCACAGAAAGATATAAAGAAGAAATTTAAATCCATACTTCTCAAAATACATAAAGAACTTTCTAACTCTGTCCTCGGCAAGTTTTCTTTTACATTCTATAGGATCTTCCTAGAAATCACAATGACATCAATATACTCTCAAGATTTTATCACTTACATCCTCTTTTCTATGTTACAGATCTGAATTTCCAACATTCTATCAGTAAGCTAAAGAATGTTTTCTCACTCAGCACATTAAATAAACATGTCAACTTCAATTAAAATCCATTACTAAATTCTGTCCATATTCCCTTTTGTCCTTCGCACACTTTTATTTCTAATATTCCCATTCTCCTGTGAATCCCATTCTAGTACATGATCATCTCATAACAAAGACACCCTGAGAGATTCAAATGATCAGCTGCATTTCCAAAATATTCCAATGGTTCTTTATGCAACAGAGTAAATCTTAACATCCATACTCCTTATCATTTTGTTCCAGATGCAGCAAACTGATTTTTCCAAACTCTTAAATGATCTTTACTTCCACCCTGCAAGAACCTCTTTCAAGCCACAGTGGTCACTCTCCCGACATATCGCTTGTATTAACCAGACTGACAACATCACACTGTGCTCAAATCTTTCTTGCCTGGAAGACTCTTGAGTACTTTTTCTATTTAATTTCGACACCATCTTAAATAATCTTTAAGATTTTTCTATATAATTTTACCAGTTTTGCATTTCACTACTTTGCCTAGTCACCTGAACCAACTTGGAGCGCTCTCTTTCACAAGAGCAAAAGATTCAGATATTCAAATGTGGGTGTATATTACCCATATTTGGGTAGATATACTCATATTTGTCAGACAAAGAAAACCAAATACTATATCATCTCACAGGTTACCAGGAGCTACAGTTAGAAAAAACTGCTCTGTCTAGTGATTTCGTAGGTCATTTTTTAATATACAAATAAATATCATTAAACAGGGTTATTTACTTTAATAATGTTGACACCTTTTCATATCAAAAATTTATAGTCTGGTTATAAAGAATTGACATTTGTCAAATAACACAAACATCCAGATTCCAGGATTTCTTTTGGCTTACTTTTACCTGTTCTTTTTGTTTTGTTTTGTTTCTTTATGTTAAGATGGATAAAAATAAATCAAAATAAAACCACTGACATCTGACTGCAGTATGGAAGCTACTGGAGAGGGAGTGGTGGAGAGTTAAAGCGGGTGGGGGTGAGAGGTCAAAGGTGGAGGAGTGTGTATTCTTTGGTGGTCAGTAAGAACAGGTGTGAACCTGTACCCCTTAATCAAACACGGTGTTGGAAACCAATGCTGTTTCAATAAAAAAAAATACAACTTAAACAAAACTGAATATTAGAAAATAAAAAATATTTTTTTGCTGATTAAAATATATAATTAAAAATTAAGGACATGAACCTCCAGCTATAGATAAGACAGCATAGTGATTATCATTAATATTATATTACATACTTGAAAGTTGCTAAATGAGTAGATCATAACCTTTCTCACTGTAAAAAAGAAATGGTAATGATGTAATCTGATGTAGATGTTGACCAGTACTCTGGTAGAAATCTGTGCAATATACAGGTGTATGCACACCATAAACTTATACAATGTCAGGGCTTCCCTGGTGGCACAGCGGTTAGGTGCTGCGCTGTGGAGCTGTCGGCAGCGGCGACGCGAGTTCGATGCTCAGCCAGGGAGAGTCCCACATGGCCCAGCAGACCTCTCCTGCCCTGCCTGCTGCTCCCGTCAGCAGTGTATCTCAGTCAATCTGCCTGTTCTGCTCCCCACTCTGTCTCTGGTGAACTCTCTCGCCACCCCACGCCTCTGGTCTGTACCCCAGCTTGTATACATGGATAAATAAAATCTTAAAAAAAAAAAACTTAGGGGCCTCCCTGGTGGCGCAGTGGTTGGGCACGGCGCTGTGGAGCTGTCGGCAGCAGCGACGTGAGTTCAATGCCCGGCCAGAGGGAATCCCACATGGTGCGGCAGACCTCTCCTGCCTCGCCGCTGCTCCCCTCAGCAGTGTATTTCTGATCTGCCTGTTCTGCTCCCCGCTCTGTCTCTGGTGAACCCTCTCGCCGCTCCACGCCTCTGGCCTGTACCCCAGCTTGTATGTATAAATAAAATAAATAAATAAATAAATAAATCTTTAAAAAAATCTTACATAATGTCATATGACTATTATAACTTCTGGGGAAAAATTCTGTAATTTTATATTTGTAAATATTTAGTAAAACAGCAGTGATTTTCATCATCCTTGAAGATATTTGTAGAACTGAATAAAGTAAACACTCATTCAAATAATGAAAAATCTGCAATCGTGGAATTCAAAAATTATTAATACATATTTAGGGATTCACTCATTTTTGTTGTTGTTTCAAAAATACCAGTAATATCTCCTTTTGGTTTCATGGGTCTCTAGCATTGCTGATAGAAAAGTGAAGATTCAGAGTGTAATGGGAAATAATTTAGGTTATTATATTTCAATGAAAAATATCTAAATTCAACCTGACATATTTATTATACAGATTATATGGATAATCAGAAGTACTGGGGCCTGGGTAACAGTAATGATAAAACTGTCACATGCTGTTTTTGACAGGAAAGTTCTTCTAGGATAGGGTGTGAAATTCCTAGTAGTGTTGTTTTCCCTTTGATAGGAATCCATTTTTGTTTCTCAGGACCACCACAGTTTTTTTTTTTTCCTTATAAGTCAGTTCTTTCTCTGCTTTCTAGGCTTGCTCCCAAATGTCAATTTTCCCTCTTCATTGACTCCCACTTGTATTTCTGTCAGATGCTTCTTCTTGTCGATGCCAAAATACGTACTTTTTAAAAATTCAGGTTTTGAAACTCTCACTTCCTTTATACCTTCTACTATTTGATCCTTTTTTATCGGCATCTCTTTTTAAATACATTTATTGCTAAATCTTTCATGTTTTTCAGATTTTTTAAAAATGTTTATTTTTATTACTCTTCCATGCAGCTATCCCAGGATAGTCAAATGGGCTTTTTGCCCATATTTTCCTGCCCTACCCCTTTATGGGCACTGTTAGAAATTAGGAGTGGCCATATGACTTGCTTTAGGGGGAAAAAAAAGTGAACCAAAATGATACATGTCATTGTCAGTGAGATGCCTTTAAGAGTCAGTATGTGATTCACTCCTCTCTTTTCAGCTGCCAAGGAAACCATCAACTATCCAAGTTGTGGAGACAACATCCAATTGTGGGCCCATGAATGAGGATGATGTGGATCAAAGAATCCTGGCAACACATGCTGGACTCATAGCTCAAATGAAAAATAAACTATTTTAAATCCACTGAGATTTGGCACAGTTTTACTGACATACTGTATCAGAAATTGGTACCTTAAGAAGAATGTTGCCATGATTATAAAGAAAATATATGACACTGTCTTAGCAGCTAGGTTTGGATAGTATAGGGTGGAGAAACTATTATCAGAGGTAGTAGGAAAAAAGGTGATGATGAATATTGTGATTTGGTGATATAGTGCATCACGTGCTTACAATCTTGAGATCTAGGAGAAAAGGTTAAAAAAGTCTTAAGTATTGTATATTGTTACCCTTTGATGGCATTTGGCAAGTTTCAACAAGAAAGAAGTGAGAACAGAAAAGAACGGGAGAGTGTGATCAAGGATAAAAGAGAGAATTCTATAAGGCTGGCTGGAAGAGGAAACTTCTCCTTAATTCCATGTAGTACAAGATAAAATTAAGGCAACTTCAGAGACACAAAAGTAGATTAAAACTAAGCTTTTGTAAAGAAAAAATATGGATTCATACATATATTATTTAACACTTCCAACTTATTAAATTGCTACAGAACAAGGAATGATTAAAATGTGGCCTTTATTCACATTGTTAGAACCTCCAAAATATGAACATACATTAGAGAAAAGTTAGACTGGGAGTTGGGGGGTGGTAAAAGAGGGAGGGAGCAAAATGGTCTATGGTAGAAGTATGAGGGTGCCTTTTTCTGGGTATGATATGGTAACAGGCATCTGAGGAGGTGCACTCCTATGTCTCTGAATCACATACAATGTTGCCAGCTAATGGTACTGCAATAGAAAGAAAAGCTAATATGTGTGGCAAACAATAAATTCTTTCAATTGTGAAATATGGACAAAAAACAAGGGTGTCTCCACTTAAATTTGTTTATTAAGGCATTCTCAATTAAAAGGAATTCAGGGTGTAGGTATTGCACCATGTTGTTGACTGTAGTCAAAAGGTTAATAAGGGCACTAAATTGTAGAGATACACTGCCAAAAGCACGGACTTAAACTCCGAGTCCACAAGAACAGAAATGACTTGTGAGGGTCTAACAATCTATGAGCAGAAAATGTGCTGAGAAAACATTAACATCTCTCAAAAAGACATTATCAACTGCCTACCATAGATGTGGCTAAAGAGGATGATGAAAAAGATTAGAGCAAAGGAACTATGAACAATGTATAATGGAACCTCCAGAAAGCAGAAGAGGCTTAATTAGCTTCCATCAAACTTTTCCAGAGTTGGAACCCTCACAGTATATGCTCAGAAGTCTTAACAATTGCTGCAAAAAAGGGTCAGCTGGGGAAATACTATTCTTTTCTGGGAGCATGGGTTATAGATCCATCACCATATATTGCATGAAAATGGGCAGACAATTTGCCATTTCAATTCTGGATCTCTAGCTCCAACTTTCATCTTTCCTGGAGAGGAGACAAAAACAAGTAAAGCAAATATCCAGACTGGATTTTTGACCAGTCTGGATGTGATTTAGTATGGCCAAATAATTAACTACCTTGACCATAACATGACGGTACTGGGTTTGGGTCAGAGATTAAACTGAATATTTTCTAACCAAAAGAGCTAATTCGATAATCATTGCACATGACCCCCAATATCCTGGTTCTTCTAACGAGTATATGTTAAAAACAATGTTTCCTTACCACCCAAAGTTATCTGTTGATGCAGACTTCCTTGAGCAATAAAATATAAGTAGAAGTGATTCGTGTCAAATTTTTGTAAAAGCCTTTAAATTAGTGTTAACTTCACTATTCCTCATTCTTTGACATAGTGAAAAGAAATATTCCAGATGTGGTAGACTCTATAAATCCAGTCCCTGGGTTAGCAGAACTGGAATACAGCGATGGAAACATATCACAATGAAGAAAATGTTTGATTTTTTTTAAAGTCCTATGATTTTGAAGGTCTGTTTTCTTGGCATAACCTTGCCTGTCTCAGCAAATATACCTATTATTTTTGTTTAAATTGTTACTGTGCTTTTTAATTAGTGATTGTATCTTTAAAGATATTTAGCAAGACTCAATTTTTTCATAACATCTCAAATTTTCTGGGCTAGATCACAAGTTACTTTAGAGGAAATACCATTTACCATGAACATAAGTAATATTCACACCAACAGGGAGTCACTTGCATGTATATGGAATCCAATCTTTTAAATTGAGTTTTAATTGAAATAATATTTAATTATTTTCTGATGTGTCTTAAGTTTAGAAATGATTTCCGGTGGGCATCCTTTTCAATAATAATAATAATAATAATAATAATAAATAATCTGTCTCTAAAATGGGGAACTTGTATCTTCTGACTCAGGCAGAAATAAATATATCACCACCACTCCACCACTACACTTCTCTGGTGTGACAGTAACTTAGGACACAGTCATTGCTTGAAAAATGAGTCCATCAGGACTGATTTCAGAGGCACGGGATTTATGTAGTTAAAAATGGTCCTGCCCTCAAGGTCTTTGATCAATTTGATGTTGTTCTGCTGCTTCCTTGGAATTCTCTGTAATTTTTGAAAGACAGTCCCTTCAATTTCACTTTGCATTGGGTTCTACAAATTTGTACCCCATACTGAGAACATGTACAAAAATGCCTTGATCTAGTATCTACCTAGGGTCTGATGCTGGAACTATGAATCAAGAATGTGTCTTTCCATTGTGGATCCAGAATGTCATGCCACTATTTCTGCCACTAGACGATGTGAGTCTGAGAAAAGCAGAGCAAAAAATGGAGAAATTAAATCCAGATAATATTGTTATGATCTAACTAGAAGTCATGGAAAGATCAACTGAACAAAGAGAATAAGTCTATGGAATTGACGTTGAGTTGCTAACCTGGTCCGAAGTCAAAAATACTCTGGAACACTTACTTAAGTCAGCAAATATTCAACACTGTGGACAGGTTCTGGGAAACTACAAATTTAAGTGAAAGATCTCATATTGAAAGCAGAATCTTGAATAAAATCGTTCATTCAACATCAACCTGGATTTTCTTCGTCTCATCAATGTTATAAAAAAATGAGGTTGAACTAAAGAATGTTGTATGAGGACTTGCTATATTCCCATTTTAGCTTAAATTATCATGAGGGGGGGATATTTGATACTGAATTCTAAGCATTTCTAGCCAAAAATACATCTTTCTTTTGTGATGTCTCATTTTTTCCCTATCTTTCCTAAAATATCCTTGGATATACCTAGAAAAGCAACATACTTTGCATAAACTAAGTATTTTCCTGGTTAATTAATCTCCATAACAGTCACTAAATGCCTGACCTTCTTGCTATAGATACAGTGCTCAAATGAAATAAATATCTGGTAATGGATGTGAATGGCCCAAAATTCTTTACCCGATTCTTTGATTTTTTTTTTTTTTTTTTTACAAACAGTTCCTCAATGCACAATGAACGCTACATAGCTGCATTGGCTTAATATATAAATCTCTATGCTCTCAAAAAATCCAATATCAACCTGCTGAATCATGTGCAGCGAGAACTAATCCAATCTCAGGAAATCAGGGTTTATCTTCAAATTCATTTCTGGGGCCTCCCTGGTGGCGCAGCGGTTAAGCGCTGAACTGTGGAGCTGTCGGCAGATGCTACGTGAGTTCGTCGCCTGGCCAGGGAGATTCCCACATGGCACAGCAGATCTCTCCTGCCTTGCCTGCTGCTCCCCTCAGCAGTGTATTTCTGATGATCTGCCTGTTCTGCTCCCCACTCTGTCTCTGGTGAAACCTCTCACCACCCCATGCCTCTGGCCTGTACCCCAACTTGGATAAATAAATAAATCTTTAAAAAAAATTATTCATTTCTGTATATGCAACGTAAATGGTACACATTAACTTCTGTCTTTAAAATAGAAACACTAAATGGGATAAAATGAAAATATATGACAATTATATTATGATAATATGACTAAAGTATTAAAATGAATTGTTAACCATTGCTTAGCAAATTACAACTTTCATATGGAGAAAATAATACCCTACATATATAATGAATAATATTACACTTGGACTAATATGGTTGTAAGTTAATTATAGACTACACAGCTGATTTAGTTTCATTTACCTAAGGAGCTGTTCTGACCCTGTTGCAGATTAATTACATCTTCAGGAATACACTCTCATTTATCATTGTCATTTATAGCATTACAGTTCTTAGCAAGAGTGTAAGACTTTTTAATGTTAAAAAAATTCCTTCACTGCGATACTTTCCAAGTTTAATCATTAAAAGTACATGACAGCTTAAACCAGGTAAGATTAAATTAGCTATGGAACATTAGGAAAGTTCATGTTTCAGAAATTAAAAGAAAATCAAAATTCTGTTAAAATCATTCAATTCAAACAGAGGCCTCCCTTCTATTTTATAGCATTTTAAGAAGGTCCCATGCTTTGAGATGTATATAGAGGAAATGTAAGGCATATTATGAATTTCTTTATGCACATTAGGCAGTTTTTTAATATTCTTATTTTCTAAAATTGTTAGAAATATTCAGAAGGATAATATGCTTACCTTTATATGCATATAGCCTGTATATATTTATAAATTTATAAAGTTTTGATTGTATTTGATGGGAATTTTATACTATGTGCTTTTCTCTAATAACTTTATTATAAATGAGCAAGAAAGAAACAGAAATCTGTAACTTGGAGTAGAGTAGGACATCTATTCCATCATTCATAGCTAATGACTACATGGTATGTCCTGAAAACTGCTGATGGTGATGTGATAACAAAGGGTAGACATATCTGGATAAGTTACACTCCTGATCTCAATGAACTCAGATTCTGTGATTAATGCAAAGTAAAGACATGTGAAGAGAAATAAAAGGTACCAAAAAGTAGTGGTAAAATCCAGTCTGGCAAGTACCTCAGGCAGGCTTTTGGGAAATGTCTGAGTTGATTATTCAAAAACAGGCAGGGACTAACCTTATAACTTGTGAATGAGGAAACAGATAAGTTTATCTGGGAATATCACAGGAGGGGAATGATGTTCAGTTTCATGTAGACAGATTTGATGACATGAACAAAGGAACAGAATCAAGGAGAAAAATGCATGAAACTACAGAAATGTATGAAATGGACATAAAGGTAAGGGTGATGCAGGACCAAGGAGTACTAAGAAGCATGGAATTCATCTGTATGATATAGTGGGCCACTGGAGGCAGAGCAGGCTAGGTGCACTATGGATCTGAGGAATCAAGACTAGAGAAAGCAAGAGCAATGAAGAGATACTGCAATAGTAAAATGGAGAAGTGATGAGTCTGAGCTACTTAGAGGCAAGGGGAAAAAGAGAATGAAAATATTAGAGAAGATTCAAAGATAGACTCAATAGGAGTTCTTGATTAGCTGTGGAGATTTGTGAAACTCCTAGAAGAGATCTAGATAATGCTGTCATTGGCTTAGATGGTTGAAACCCACAAGGAAAGGTGTAATCCAGGTAGATGTGGAGAGGATACAGCAGAGCAGAAAACAATCCTGGTAATCAGCAGCAGCTAAAGGTCAGAAGTCAGAAGAACCCATAAAGGCCAGCAAAGTGGTCAGAAAAGAAGTATAAGACTTGGACGTATATGGGGATAAGGAAGACCAAGGAGTAAGAAAAGAAATTCAAGAAATAGAAAGTGCACTAAGGTGAAATACTCCAAATTTTGAGAAGATAGTCCTATTGGACTGGTTAAAATTGAAGGTCAAGGGTGATATCAGCCAAAGAAGTTTTAGCAAAGTGGTAATGAGGGGGCACAAGTAGAGCAATAGTAGAAACAGTTTGCATTATTTTAATAAACGGATGAAGAAATAATAACTCAGAATAACTTTTAAATTCAGAAATTATCTAGGAAAGACTTCCCTTTTTAAATGATGTGCTTTTCCATTTTCTTCATTTCCTAAAGTATTTTCTACATTTATTTTCAAATAGTCTGTTTATTGTTTTTTGTATTTTATTTAACTATTACATTAATTTATTTTTTATTGTGGTAACACTGGTTTTCAATACTGTACAAGGTTAAGTGTCGTAAAATCACACTCCTTCAGAATTTAAACCCTGTATTTTATCTTCTTCACAGAGCAGACTTTTTGTCAATAGTCAAATCCACTGTAAACATTCCTGAGTGACAAAGAAATTCAGGAAATAAAACTTTTTAAAGTATTTAGATTTGGATATTAAAAAAAATCTAATAGGAAAAAAGGCAACTGAAAAATATAGTAATCAGTTGCTTAATGAAAGAGCAACTTTTGCAAATTTATAAATAAACCAGGAATAACAACTTTGTTTCAGCCTCTAAGTCAGTTTTCTAGTCTTGTCATTTTTGTGTTGGGAATAATATCAAATTTCAGTATCTATTATTGGTTTTTCATTATGGATATGTTTTGAAAACACTTCATAATTTTCTATTTGATGCTTAATGGGTAAATTATCATTCAGTACAGATTTATTCACCTATTTCTCTAAAAATAATTTACTACAGGGTTTCATGTTACATAGCAATAAAAGAGAAACACTATGTATTTGAGAAAATGGTGGTGCTAAATTTGAAATAAAATTTTGTAACTCAATTGAACTGATTTAAGTATTTGAGATTAGTGATTATTCTGTGGCTGACAATTTATCAAATAATGCATAAATATATAATCTGTTTTAGAAGCAAATGACCTTTGAAGCAGCCATCTTCCAACTTTTCAAGACCATTTTACATCAATAAGCATTAATATAATTATAACTTTCTTCCTCTGATATATAATGGGAAAAATACATTTCAACACAATGTCTTTACACAATGAGAATTATAATCTTTGCTTGATAAACTTAAAATTTCTCAACTATATAATCCAAGTTCCATATTTAAAAATCACATAACTATTATCAGAACAACATGAATATTGTCTCTAGACCAACAAAACTTGCCTAAAATGTATTTAAGTTTCAGTAATAACAAGTTGATAATGTAAAAATTAAGTAATGTTTATAATAAAGGGGCAGATATAGTAGATGAACCAAAGAAAATGAGATTAAAAAAATCAGATTTGATCAATTTTATTGACTTCAGCACCAGACAAACAAAAATCTACATTCTTAATGTTCTTTGATTGGTGATCATAATTAAATTTCTACAGCTGAGATTTCCTTTGTACATTCTGTAAAGGCAATGAAAAATATGTAATATAAGAAAAGGCTGAGGACTGAAGGAATTCTGATCGGTAAGTCTTCCACTAACTTGAAATTCATGGTTATGAGAATTAAGTAGTCATATTTTTCCCACTTAAGCAGAATAAGAGGCTCTTAGTGACTGACTATGGCTGAAGGATGTTAAATCATAACCAAGCAAATATCTATTTGATAGGACATTTGGGTGGTCATATATATGGCACAGTAAAAATCCACTCATCTTTGTCAGAATTCTTCCAGACTTGGAAAGAAATTCCACATTGAATATAGACCCATTTCCAATTTCAGAAGTACTAATGTGGATAAAGTTTTCATTTTCATGTTGGCTTTCTTTTTACACAGCATGTGATACTAATTTGTTTCTGGATATGTTCTATAAAAACTGGAGGACCTTTCCAGAAGTCTTTGAAATTCTTATTGCCTTGGTTGTTTCTGCTCACAGTGCTGACTTCTGTGTTGAAGAGTGTCCAAATTGGAACTTACTGGGATGATTAACAGCTGCTACAAAATCAATACTCTATGTAGGGAAAACAGAATTGGGCTAAGATGGTCTTACATGAGCACTATTTTGTGGCTGAATATCTACCGATGTCAGCAAGCCAAATATAATTTATGTTGGTGAAAGCATTTCCATGGATATAATCCATGGGCTTTTCAAGTCGGTCTCAGAGACCTAGGGGGTAGGGAAAATAACTCAAAGGTTGTAATTCTGCATAATTATGTATATTCTCAGTTGCAAAGATGATCACTGTTATACTTAGTGAGAAATGGGTTTGCTTAAATCTTCCATTATTTTAACATTTATTATAGTTAAAACACTAAGTCATATTATTGTTACCGCAATCTGCCTCAAAGTGAGTCTTAGAATTTGTTTCTCCACAAATGAAATTGAAAGGTAATACAGATGTTTCTGTATTTGGCTTATTATATACACTGATGCTGCAATTACAGAACAGTAAGGTAGTTGCTAACATATGCTCTAAAATTCTTTAGATGTTTTTGTAGGGTTAAATACTCTACACTAACTTCTTATTCTTTTTATAATAACTTAATATTATACTATACCTTCACAATAGCAAGTTATATATATGAACAATTTAAAAGGCAATAAATTAGTTTCCTGAAGCATTACTTATTTGTCTCTCTTCTGGTCGCATTCAAGGGAAGATACACATGTGTAATGTTTTACCTCCAAGAGAGGAATTTTTACTTCTTTTTAGCAAAATGCTCACCTTGGTGTCCACTAAAGTATCTATCCCAGGAATCAGAGCAGGCGCTCAAGAAGCATTTGTGGAATGAAATAATAAATGAGTACTTTGTGACTAAAATATTAATCAATACTAGGGTACTAGTCACTATAAATCATTATTTTAGATTATTATAGCAATATAAGTACAGCATACAACATCAGTAGGAGAAATATTTATTCAACAATGCCATTCATAAATCCTAATAAACAGCCTCTAAGAATATTTTGCTGATCTGTTTAGCTGAATCCTCTCTCAGAGCACCTGTGCAAACCAACACTCATCTCCACTTTCCTAATTTTGCATCTAATACTCACCTTATTGCAATATGGAATGTGTTGTTTGGGTGAATGATATGTCACAGTGCAGAACAAAGTTAATATTTACAGGAAATTAAAATGATTTTTTTTATGTATGTGAGGCAGCCACAATTAGTTTGAACTACAGCATTTGCTTATTAAATATGTAATCTCTTTTCCTTTCTGTGCTATTGCAAAAAGTGAATGTTTTTGAACGGGGCACTATCGTGGAGTGTGAATTCTACAGTTCCCAGATATGCAGGTTTACTATTAGTTTTTTACCCAGAAATTGACCCTCTGATTGAAAATCACAAGGACAAAAACGTGCAAAGGTAGATCCATTGTTGTTGAGAACAGGGAAAGTGACAGCAATAACACCAGGAAGCCAGAAAATAAAATTAATGAACCAGAGTTCTTAAGGCTAATAGTGACTGCCTTAAGACTTTAGGATATGCCTAAGACCTAATCCCCAAAGGGGAGATAGCCAAAGAGAAAATAGAGCTCTCAGAAGCAAATGGAAAGAACAATACTTGAGGGAGGTATCCTAATATTACCTCAATTAAAATATTAACTTAAAAAAGGCAAATGGAAAGAATAACAAATAAATGGAAAGCTTTGTCAAGCTCCATTATAAAAGCAGTTCACAGCACATCAATTCATTGTATAAAATGCATCAAATAGAGTACAAAACAAAGATTTCAGACCCAGCATGTGGAATACACTATACAAAGTCATACTTCTAGTCACCTTCTATCACAGTAACCTGATGCTTTTCCTTCGTGACATTTATCACTATTTGAAAATAACTTGTTTGTTGTGCCTCACCCTAGCAAATTGCAGATGGAATGAAAATCAACCTTTGCCTGCCCTATTCTCCAGCATTGATTTCCACTGTACCAGGCATTGTTTAGAATTGTAGGAGTAATTCAGCAAGTAGGAGCTACATGTAAACAAAACTGTTGTATAAATGAATGGATGACACACAAGAATGCACAAAGCAAAACTATAAATTAGCAGTCTATCTACTTAAAACATAATCTAAATAAAACTATTTAATAAGTCAAATCTCAAATTATTAGCAAGTAAATTCTGTATGAGACAGGTTAAACATGTGAGCATCATTAAGCTTAGAGAATTTAAGCATCACGGCAGATTTACAGACATTTACATGCATTTGAATATCCCTGTGAAGTTTTAAAGGCTACCCATGATCTCACCATATTTTTTTAAATAACATTAAGAAGAGAAAGTTTCAGTTCTTTTCTCCTACTCCCACACACCACAGGTTAATATTGTTGACATTTTGATGTATGTATATTAGCTGACTCAGATAGTCTTACAGGCAGAGCTATATAAAACCATTCATATTTATTACTATCATGATTCCCTAGCATTTATAAGCACCACTGCTAGGTTTTCTCCAAAGAGAGTCTTCCCTAAGTCAATTCTCACAACCTTCTTAAGAAATTTCTATACTATCCCATTCACAGAAGAACAAGAGTGAAATAGTGTTCACCTATGGATAGTTCACTTTTGCTAATATTATAATTTTGGAACCACTTTTCCTGCTCCATACTACTTTCAAACTAATAAACTTTTAGGTTGTGGGGCCTCCTTGGTGGCGAAGCGGTTAAGCACTGCACTGTGGAGCAGTCGGCTGCAGTGACACGAGTTTGATGCCCAGCCGCACGAGTTCAGTGCCCAGCCATGGAGAATCCCACATGGCGCGGCAGACCTCTCCTGCCTCGCCCGCTGTTCCCCTCAGCAGTGTATTTCCATCGATCTGCCTGTTCTGTTCCCCACTCTGTCTCTGGTGAACCCTCTCGCCTCCCCATGCCTCCGGCCTGTACCCCAGCTTGTGTGCATAAATAAATAAATCTTAAAAAAAAAATAAACTTTTAGGTTGTTCCCAACTGTATGTCATTAAACATAATTGGTGCAACTTAGGTTTCTATATTAATTATTTCTGTGGAATGAATGGCAGATCAAAGAGAATTCACATTTAAATTTTAACAGACACCATCAAATTATTCTCCCCCAAATTTTAACTTATAGGTCCATCACACAATTAAGAATGTGCCCATTTTCTACACAATTACTGATATTAGTATTATCAATCTGTCCTTTTTAATAATCTGAAAGATAAAATATTACCCTATAGTATAATTTTACATTTCCTTGTAAACATAACATCAATAATTTTTCCTCTATTTATTATAATTCTCACAGTCTTAGTTTATTTCTCCAGTAGATATTTAATTTTATTAAGTAATTCTTTAGACTACTAGCCCCATATTTATTATTTGTATTGGAAATGTCTTCTTAGACTTTTAGAGTTAATAAACCTTAAAAAAAAAGATAATGAAAACTGCAATTTTCTTTTTTCATTTATGGGCTTGGGCTTTCTGTTTGCCCCAGACAGGTCTCTCCTACCCAAACAATATACTTCTACATTTTCTTCTAATATCTGATAAATGTATCACTTAAAGTTGAATTTAATCTCATTGAGATATATTTCCCATAGATATAAATGGAAATATAAATTTACTTCTATTAAAATGTGTAATCAATTCTGCCATTGAATCTGGTATGTACTTTACCCTTACCCTATGATCTGCAATCTTTTTTTTTTTAGATTTATTTATTTATGCATACAAGTTGGATTAGAGGCCATAGGCATGGGGCAGCAAGAGGGTTCACCAGAAACAGAGTGAGGAGGAGAACAGGCAGATCGACCGAAATACATTGCAGAGAGGAGCAGCGGGCAAGGCAGGAGAGTCTGCCACACCATGTGGGAATCTCCTAAGCTGGGTGACGAACTCGAAGACACATCGCCGCTGCCTACAGCTCCACAGCGCAGAGCTTAACCACTGAGCCACCAGGGAGGCCCTGATCTGCAATCTTAACAGCTAACAAATATTAAATTCTCTGCATATTTGTGTACTTTTTAAATTTAATTTTACATTCTTTCTACTTGCTGATTTTTGTTCCACCACATTTCCGCTACAATAACTTAGTAGTATTTGTACATGGCAAAAAAAAAAAGTGATCATTGTAGGATATTATTTCCAAAATTATAAAGGCAATCCTGCCCAACTATAAATTCCCATTAATCAAAACAACTGCCAGTAATTCTATTAGGATTCTCGGTAGCAATGGACTAAATGTGTAAATTATTTGAGACTTGATCTATTAATAATATTAAATCTTCCTATATTGGAATATGAGTATATTATTATTCAAATCTTAATCTTACAACTTTGCATAAAATTACTGAATTTTCTCCATATAGGCTGGGTGTCTTATTAAATACAAACTTTAGTATTTTATAGGCTTGTTGATATTGTTAACTAAATTATATTCATATTAACATGAAATGGAAAATATAAATTTATATAGGAAAGCAGCAGGATTGTTTTTTATATATCTCTAGTATTTGGCAACTTATATTGATTTACTAGTCTTGTTTTTAGCTAATACATATTTACAATATATATGTCTTCATATTTTTGTCTCTATAATATATGATTTTTTTCATTAGATTAGTTTACTTCCCTAAAAATGGTAATTAAATCAGTGATCAACAAAAAAATACCTATATTCTTCCTGATTTCATTCAGAATGTCAGTTACTATATGAACTATCAATTTAGTGTGTTTTTGCATACTTTAATGCTTTAATAGTTAAAAAATTACAAACCTGATTTTCGTTTAAATTCAACAATTAAACTAACATAACTCATTTTGACTTTTGAAATAACCCCTACTTGCTCTATAGGTTTTAGTCTCTATACTTGAATTTGTTTGTTAATTTTATTGTTTGCAACTGTTGCATTTATATTCCCCTATTTTTGGTGGGATTGTGTTTATAGGAACTTGAAAATTTCAGCTTGCTAGCTATGTAAAATGAATGGGAAAATATCCATTTTAATTTATATTCTAGAATACATTTTAAAATACGAGAATTATCCATGCTATGCCATACTATTGCAATAAAATCAGTTGAAGTACTTATGTTACTGCAGTTTTACTTTTTCCTCTTTTGCTAAATTCTCAGCGCATTGGTTCTGGAAATATGATCTTGGACAAGCAACACTGGGATCATCCTAGGTTTTGTTGATGCTATAAATTTTCAGACTTCATCTCAGATCTACATGGGTATTGGCACCATCCAACTGCTGTTTAACAAGCTTTTCAGGTGATTCTCATATATGCTTAAGTTTAACAACTACACTGGCTTAGATTTGCTACTCTTTCCCTAGCAAATTTCAACTATCTTTGGATAGCAAGTATTAAGTGTGTCCTATATCATAAAGCTTATTGGTGTAAGGATGCAAATGATGTATCCGTATAATTTTGTCTATCTTTTCACAGCTCTAGTTATCTCTTCAAATTTACTATGCTATGTATTTCTTTCTGGTAAAAAAATAATAATAATCCATAGAGAAAGACATCAACCAGATGAGGGAATAGGCGTTTTTAGCTCTCCTCTTCCCACAGAACTGATTTAACAGCTACACAAGAATGAGGTTACCTTTGAGGCAGTCCAGGAATCCAGAGAAGTCCCAGCGCACTGTTGCAGCGAGGCCTGAGCGCAGATCAGTGAGAAGGTAGGAAAAACACCCACTCTGTCTGTGTCACCCCTCCTCCACGGAGGCAGTGTTCTCCCAGGGAGAGTGTGAGTGTAGTGAGCGCTCAGATCCCTAAGCCTGCAGGCTGCTCCCCTGGAAGACTGCAGCGCCAGCACGGCACAGAGCAGGTTTTCATGGATCCTGGCAAATGGGTAAAGGAGGGGTCCTGGGGCCCTCGGTGGCTCCGATTTTCAGACTTTTAAAGATCTTTCTACACAATCTGTAGAGAGGCAACCAGGTGCAGGGCAGGCAGGGAGGCCTGGGGCCCTGGAGGCGCAGGCCTCCTAGCCCCAGGCAATCTTCACCTTTCCGGGCTCTCTGGCGTTCTCTCATGGTCTCTTCACTGGTCTCCGCTGGTCTCTGCCCCACAGCCCGCGGCTACCGCGCTCTGGTCTCTGCAGCCCTTATACGCTCACTCTCGGACTCCAGGCTGCCCAGTACGCATGCGCACGCCACACTCCTGGTGCCGCCATCAGGCCCCGTGTAAGCCCACAGGTGTCGGGCATTAATGCTAATGGCGGGAGGGCGGGAAAAGTGTGGTCTATTTACTCTACAGAGCCAGTTTCTTCTTACTTCAACAGAAAGCTGAGGGGATCACAATTAAGTGGTTGTGGGGAGAGACTGGGAGCAGGGGCAGAACTCACAGCCATGAGGACTGGAAATCCCACAAAGGGTCCTGGATCCCACAACCACTTCCCAGGACTCCATAAGGAGAACTGCCCAGCCCACAAGCTGCTCTGGGCTCCGCATCTGGGGACTCCCTTGCCCCTACCACCAGTGGGCCCAGTTAGACCACAGTGGGTTATGGGCCTCACCTGTGCCCCTCTGGAAGAGCTTGCGCATGCCCAGTGCTTGCCCCATGTGTGCGCTGGTGCGTGTGCACCTTTGCTGCGGCGGCTGGGCACTTGCAGGCTGTGGGAAGGCAGGTGGATTTGGGCATTTTAGGGACTTGCCCTAGGGAACACACACAAGGCCCTCATCCAGTCAGGATATGAGGATGGAGAGAAGGTGTATAATCTTAACAATTCCTCAGCCCTCAGGCCCCCTCCCCTAGGACTCACCACCCACCGCCCCCTTAACCATCAGGTAAAGAGCGGTGTGGACCTCACAGATCTGCAAAGAAGTTCTGAGAGAGCCAGGCCGACCAATAAGGCGTTGCTCTCCAGAAACCAGTCACTAAAGACTCGAGAAGGCGTCTTCATGGTGGTTTGACACTGGATCTAGAAACTGTCTTGGACAAGTCCCTCTTAGCAGTGGTCCTGGGGCAGACCTGCCCTTTCGGGTCCCATGGGGAGAAATGCCCCTCCATGGCCACGAGGCAGGCCTGTCAGCGTCCACTGATAGGAGATAATCAAGCAACCCTGGAACTCAGTTCCAGCTGCTCTTAGCTGCTACTGTTCCATCAACTCACACATTTGTATGTCCACATTTTGCATGTGCCAAGAATCATCTGTGTTGTTTCCAACACATTTATGACAGTTTTAGTATTGACTATAATTATATAATTGATTTATATATTATATAAATAATGACTACAAAAAGTCTTTGTTTCATATAGAAGCAATACCCAATTTTATATCAAATTTGGGAATACTTGATATAAAGGCAATGCTGAAACAGCTAAAGAATTATATTCTTTGCTGTAGAATTACATGTAAGAAAGATCATTATAAAAGATTTTCTAAAACTATTGTAAAAATCTAGAAGGATTTGATTCAGATTGCTTCAAAGGGGTCTTTTGAGTTTTTATTCTACTTGAAAGAAACTAAAAATAGAATCATAGATGGTTTATTATGGAGTGTGGTTTACAGAAGACAGACTGTAGAACCTCCTTCAATGACCCACATTCAGAAAAATGACATTAGCTTGGCCTATAAGGGAATATTGACCAATTCAATTATATTTATAGGTTTTAGGTTAAAATGAAATATTTAAAGTCCTGTGTATCATTTTTATGACACTTGTTTTATCTTGTAGCTCATGTATAACTATCATCTCTGGTAGAAGTGCTCCTGCTGTACATAAATTGCACAAACTCGTTTCCTGACTATAATCAGTGAATCGTTCGATGGCCTCTCTTAAAAGACAAACACTACACCTTGGTTTCCAAGGGTCTTTAAGATATGGCAGCTGGCACCTCTGCAATTCCCTATTTTGTCATTCACTCTTACCTTCTTTCATTTTGTTCGAGGCATACTGACCTAACAATCTGAACATAGCAAGCTCTTTCTCACCTCAAGTTCTTCAGGTATCTTCAGATACCTATTGATGTGCTCCCTCTGTGATGTGCAGTTCACTATGTATATGCTTCAGATCTTAAATGCTAAAGAAATGATCAGAACTTTTCTTAAATGTGTCCCTCATTTTACCTCATGGTAACTTTTGTTTTCTTGCACAGTATTTATCTTAATAATTTAAAAATGGATTTGCACACTTGTTTTTTGTTGTTTTTAAATTTTTGCATAGAAGAACTGGGGTGTAGGCCAGAGGTACAGGGGATGAAAGTATTCACCAGAGACAGTGTGGGGAGCAGAACAGGCAGATCTACTGAAACACACTGCTAAGGGGAGCAGCAGGCTAAACAGGAGAGGTCTGCTGTGCCATATGTGGGTTAGCTCCCTGGCAGGGGATCAAACTCAGGCAGTAGGGATGAGAGCACTGATATTTAATCCTTACGCCACCAGGGAGGCCCATGAACATTTGATTATTAATGCCTCTTTCTTAAACTCCAAGTATATAATGAGGTGATTTATCACTCTCTTTTATTCTTTTCTATAATACTGGGACCTGACCAAGAAAAAAGGCACAAAGATTTTTTGGTTTGTTTATTCAACAAATGATTGAGGAGTTAACTGTAAGAAAAAAAGTAATGGGATATATTTTTTTAATGATGCAGCATGTGAGCAGTTTTCTTCCTCGGATTTTTGAGATAATCTACAGTTGTCTAAAAGTGCAAAATCAGAATAAAAGGCAGTTTTTCAATCTCACCATTAGTGACATATTGAGCTATATGATTTTTTTTCTTGTGTGCTTGGGGAGTTGTTTTACACATTGTGCGTCCTAGACTCTACCCAGCAGTTGCCAGTAGCAGTTCTCTCACAGTCGTGACAATCAAGTATGTGTCCAAATATTGCCAGATTTCTCCTGTGGTAGAGGAGGAACTATGTCCTGTTGAGGATCACTGAAAGTTGATTAAAGGCAAAAACAAATTGCAAAGTGTTAATTCAAGTATCTCAGATAAAAATAGTGATAAACTGTACTGTTGGCCTTGAACTGCTCCCTTGCCCTCCAGTGTTTCAGTTCCATCAGAGTGGTCAAGTTATGAAAATAAGTGACTTTATTGTCAGTGGAGATGACTTGATTTGGAGTAAACTTCAGAATAAAACTCCATGACACATAGCGTTTTCTAAAATAGTAATGGTCTCTGTGGCCAGTGAAAAAGGAAGGCTAGTGTCATAGCTCAGCTAGGTTTGCTAAATTGAGTAGGGCAAGCACTAACCAATCAAAATTCAACAGAAGGTTTTGGGACTGAGACAGCGCTAACAGGCCACACACTCCTTGTCTGAAATGCCACATATATGTGTAATGCTGCACGTATGCTGAGGAAACAGCAAAGAGTACCCTAGGTAGTTAGGTTAAATTAGAGATCTTATATGTGAGCAGAAAAGACAAAAGAAGCCCAGCAAATATTAAAAAAAAAAACTAGTAAGATTAATAATTGTCTGAAGTTTGCATATATCCCCCGATGCACATACAAGTGCTGTAACAAAGGACAACTTCCTGACTCAAGGTGTTTAAACTCTAATCAATCGGGCTGAAACGAGGAAATCTCCAGCAAGCCAGGATTAAAATAAAAACAAGAACATAAAAAAAAAAGTAGCAGAATCCTTACACCATGGGGAAGAAAGGCTCCACAAAATTAGTGCAGGTAAGTTACTAAACAAATACAGCAACAACCATCACCCCTGTGAGAGGATCCAAATCCAAGGTTATATAAAATCTCCTGTTTCCAGCTACAAAAATTAGACATATAGAGGGATGGCAAAGTGTGACACACACTCTGGAAAAAACAATAACTCTGATGGGACCCAGATGTTCACTAATGCTCTAACTCCTTAATAGGCTGCAGATGTTGGACTTAGCAAAGATTTCAAAACAGCTATTATAAACATGTCAAAAGAACTAAAGAATAAGTTTAAAGGATAAAGGATCAAAGAATAAAGGAAAGCATATCAACAATGACTCTTCAAATAGAAAATATCAATTAAACATGGAAATTATAAAAAGAGAACCAAATGGAAATTCGGTACCTAAAAAGTATAGTAAACAAACAAAAACATTCACTAAAGGAACTCAAGAGTAGCATTAGTTATAAAATGTGAAGACTGATAACAATATAAAGTCCCTAATTTTAACAGTATAAATATCCATGCAGTATAAATTATCCATGATAAAGATATAAATAATATGTGACAATGGGCAATTACTACTCAGCAATAAACAAGAATACAGCATCATGCAATTCACGAGTGAATTTTGAAAATATTATATAAAGTGGAAGATAAAAAGATTACCTTTTTTATTATTTCTTTTATATGAAATATCCATAATAGATAATTATTAGTGGAAGAAAGATTAGTTTTAGAGCTGGGGGTAAGAGCCAGAATTGACTACCAATGGGGGTGAAAGTTTTGTTTCAGTGATGAAAAAAACTAAAATCAGATAGATTTATTAAAGTCACTTAAAATGAATGAAATACCTTATATGTAAATTATATACCAATGAGAGTGAAAAATATGACTTACATTCATATCAAATATAAATAAGAGAACTTTTATAGATCAAAATGCATTACATTTTTCTTTCAAATCATCATCATCATTAGCATTTGAAACAATTGTATATTTAACTTCATGCCCATCATTTGAAGCTCTTTAAATGCATGAACACATTATTTATAATTACGAGAGAGAAAAGAATAACCATCAAGATGCATATAAACAAACGGACATTCAGAAAAAGAAAAATTTGTCAAATGACTCTTACTCAGGTAACTTGACTCGACTCCTGAGTTCATGGATTCAATCATGAACTGTAATAGTCTACTGTGAAGTGTCTCTGTGTGTGTGTGTGTGTGTTTGTGTACGGGTGCATGGAATGGAATGTTAAATGGACTGCTGCAGAAAATATACCTTTAGACTTTACAATTGCTGAGTTTTATATAGATATATAAATACACCTATTTATACATCTATGTAAAATCACTGTTAAAATATTTAATTTCTTAAGGATAATATTTCAATCACTCAACTGCCAAATGATTTTACTTTTAGCCTAATATTGTCAAGAATTTAAGTGAAAAGAGTAGCCTTTTGGTTTATTAATCATTTAGAAAATTAGTAGCATTTTTCTTAGACTTCAAACCAAACCATAAAAAAGTTAAATAATGTCCTATATGTAAAAACTTAGTAGGCTATGATGATATTAAATTTAGTTCTCTCAGATAAAATCTGATGCAAGGTTTTCATGTTGTCACTAGTATAAAGTTTAGCTTATAGTTTAAAATATATGATTCACTTTTCATAAACCCTAATAATTTTCAGTTGAATAGCATAATGGTCAAACCAATTTCAAAAAGTATAGTTTCTTTCCTTTGTTTAGCACACGAAAACTTTATCTATTGCTGATTGTCTGTAATAAACTTAAAAGTTTTATTACTGCCCATTAGGTGAGGTATTTTGTAACACAAATATAAAATGAATTATTTATAATCAGTAAGTCTTCATAGCCTAAGAGATTACATATAGTGATTATACAGGACTAGTTAAAAAACAATAGGACATTTAGTGGAAAATCTTACCACGCCAATGGAAAAGTAATTGTTGATGATACTGTAAGGCACTGGGTCTCCCTTTTCATCTTTATCATTAGGTATGACTTCAAACTTCCACCGGTCCAACATGATTTCTGTACTGTTTTCAATATCTTTTAGGATTTTCATCAGATTCTCACCTTCATAACCTAATAAAAAATTATCTTAGGAAAAATATAACCAAATAACAAAACTGCACTTATATGTATTGGATTGTGTATATGCATATGTATCATTCTAAAGCGAAATAATGTAGTTCAAAGCAAAACCTAACACAACAAGAAGAATTAACTATAATCTTATTTTGCTCATATCAATAATTTACTTTAGCTTAATTTGCGACTCATATTTCTCTCTGGTGGTGAAAATTCTCAGCATGCCAAAATGCCAAGTGAGCATTTCCACTGCATATTCTCCCACCCCACCACAAAAGTACACATCAACATTTTCAAAATGGAATTAATTATCTGCTTCCATATCTCTTCCTGTGTGTGAATTTCTGTCAGAAAACAATACTCTCCAGCAGTTGCTCAATCAGAGCCTGAGTGTTGCTTTAGATCTCTCCCTTGTCCATCATTCTTATCCTCATATATTCCCATTCTGTACAGCGTAACTTTCAATGTAAGTAGAAGTTTCTTTTATTTTTAACTTTGTGTCATAACATCTCTTGTTATAAGTACCCTGAGTAACCCTTTTGATTCACTAACTTCTACCTCTTCCACAGGTTTTATATTTCATGTTTCCTTTTAGAAGACACACTCACATAATAATGGGCTGTACACAATTCCACAGCACATAATTCACAAAACAAGCACTACCTGCGAGCCAGTATTTTGCATTATAACTATCTGCCTCTTTCATACCAAGAGCCTTGTAACAGGTTTTCCTTAAAATAATGTTCAACAAATCTATTTTTTAAATAAATCTATCACATAGGGGCCTTCGTAGAGGTGCGAGGGATTAAGTCTCAGCACTATGAAGCCATCAGCAGCCACTGCAGCACAGTAGGATCCCCCACCAGGGAGCTTCCCACATGGCGCAGCAGACCTCTCCTGCCTCGCCCTCTGCTCCCCTCAGCAGTGTATTTCAGTGAATCCGCCTGTTCTGCTTCCTGCTCTGTCTCTGGTGAATCCTCTCACCCCCCACACCTCTGGCCTACACTACAGCCCTTGTATTCATAAATAAATATCTTAAAAAAATAAATCTATTACATACACCCAACATGATCAGAAAAGAAAGTTATTGTTAAATATTATATCTCTTCTTAAATGTCTGTATAGTTATATAACATTATAGTTATGAATGTAGCCTAACTCTGGTTGTGGTATGTACTGCATTTGCTTTAACTTAAATGGTTTCACCTTCTATAAAAACTTGATTTCATGTGAGAATATTTAAAGTGAGAAAATTCATAGAAGTTCTTACTATATGACACCTAAGAATAGAAAATTCTCAATATTATAATACGGATGATAACATCAAAAATTTAAAATATTAAGTTAAATAAAATAAATATCTCTAAGACTAAAAACATACATTCTCTTAAAATATTTTGGGTTGAAACAATGTTCCCATAGTTATTTTCTATGTCCAACTTTGGTCTATATTTTAACAATCTATTTGCTGAACAAGTTAATGCCAAAGGCTATGAATCCTCATAAGAGGTGTCAGCATATAAAAATGTTGAAAATACTAAGTAGGTTAAAAGGAAAAAGTATGGGCACTAAAATATGCCAACATTCTCTAAAATTGAATAAATTACACTTATGGTGTATTTGTTCAGTTAACTATTAAAGAGGCAAGACAGGCAGAAGAAAGCAGGTATACAGATATAAAAGGTCCCAAAGATTCCAAATAAGAGTATCCAAAGAGGCCCACACCAATACACATTGCAATTAAAATAGCAAAGATTCAAAAGATCTTAAAAGCAATGAGTGAAAAATAATGTGTCACATGCAAAGAAACCCCATAAAGCTATCAGATGTTCCAAAGAGAAATCAAGCTAGAAAGAAATGGTATGATATTATTGAAGTCCTAAAGATTAAAGAAAGGGACAAGGTATCAAAATAGACATTTCACCAAAGACAGACAGATGCTCAACACACACACGCAAAGATGCTCTACATTTCTTATCATTAGGGAAATGCGAATCAAAACCACACTGAGATTTTACCTAATACCAGTTAACATGGTTATTGTCAAAAAGTCACGAAATAAAAAATGTTTGCAAGGTTGTGGAGAATAATGAACCCTATTGCACTGTTGGTGGGAATGTAAATTGGTATAGCCGCAATGGAAAATAGTATGGAAGTTCCTCAAAAAATTAAAACTACAGACTACCATATAACACAGTAGTTCCACTTTGGGGTATTTCCCTGAACACTATGAAAACACTAAAGATATATGCACCCTTATAGTCACTGCAGCACTATTCATAACCACCAAGACTTGGAAACCACCCAAGTACCTGACAACAGATGATTAGATAAAGTTGGGGTAGGGCTAAGCAGTGGAATATTAATCTCTAAAAAAAGGAGAAATCTTGTCATTTGTGACAAATTGGGAGGAACTTGAGGGGATTACTTTAAGGAATAATTACTTTGAAAGCAGCTGAAATACAAGTCAGAAAAGGACAAATATTAGACACTTTTACTTTTATGTGGAATATAATGAAACAAAGTAAAGGAACAAAAGAAAAATAAACACTTAGTCTCTGACAATAGAATCATGACTGTAAAAGGGAAAGGGGGTTGCTGGAACAGGGAATGGGTTTGTCGTGGGTGGTGACTGGACTTGGTGGTGAATGTCGTATGATACATACAATTGCTGAGGAGAAAAAGTGTATACCTGAAACATTTAGAGTTGTGAATTAATGTCACCTTATAGATAAAAAAAAGTATTTAGATGGATCGCCTCTATGAAAGAGGGTAAAACTGGTATCATGCCTAAGTCAAGTTCGTATATTCTACCTCCCTTGCTGTTAAGTAAATTTTCCGAATGTCCTATAAATCATCTCCATTGAAGAGATTTTTTTTCTTACAAATAATGATAAGAAAACCTGAACCACCCCAAATCATTCATATATATCTATATCGATCTATATCTACAGGACAGCAATTTTATTTGGTGAAAGCACATTAAAGTAGTCATACAGTAAACAAATATTGAGATTTGGGGGGACTGGGTAGTGTTCTGCACTGTATTTCTGCTTTTAACTTTTTCACTATTGAAATGGGTTTACCTCCTCCCCATCGCAGGCATCTTGCTAGATCATTGCCGGTCCCAAGAGGCAGAATGGCAACTGGAGGATGCTTGGCTACATTTGCCTTTTCTGTGGAATTGAAATATTTAAATAAATTAAAATTTTTATCACAGAGCAACAGTATAAAAGATAGCTCAGCATGAAAACAACACATTCTATAACAGAAAAAGTTCTATTTCACAGAAATATAATTATGAACTAAGATGAATGTGTATGCATTTGTAGCAATATATAAAGTAGAACAAATTATCACCATAATTCACAAAGTGACTGGAATTTTCAAGACTCATGCAAGAGGAAAGTCTTTTAAATATCTTAATGCAGTTAAAAATTGGGATGAGAGCCTCTCTGGTGGCAAGGGGTTAAGTCTCAGCACTAAGATTATTCCCACAGCCACTGCAGCATGAGTTCGATTCCACCCCCAAACCCCCAGGGAGCTTCCCACATGGTGCAGCAGACCTCTCCTGCCTCGCCCGCTGCTCCCCTCAGCAGTGTATTTCAGTCAATCTGCCTGTTCTGCTCCCCACTCCGTCTCTAGTGAGTCCTCTCACCATCCCCACACCTCTGGCTTACATCCCAGCTCTTGTATGCATAAACAAATAAATCTTTAAAAAAATTGGGATGAGTTTTATTTAACATCACTGAACTCCTTATGGACACAGATAATCTCAAGGATATTGCATCGGGATGTGTGTGTGTGTGTGCGTGTGTGCGCATGTGCGTGTGTGCGTGCGTGCGGAGATCACCACAGAGGAGATGCTGGTCTCCATATATATTTTTTTTGCAACAAAACCCTTGGCTCATTTTTCTTTAGGAAATAAATTATTTTGAAAGCATCTGAATTCTAATTCTAAAGAGTACAGTAAAGTGTAGAAAATGTCATGTGGGTGTTGTGCCCACATCCTGAGGTGCTGCTTTGTGTCAAGTAAACAAGAATCTGGGGGACTCTGGCCAGCAGATTTTCCTTCAGATTAAACTTTACATAGCCCAGTACTTTGGGTAACAATCTGAAAACAGTAACAATCTGAAATTTCATGTTTTCCTTTGAATCATCGTATGCTTTGAAATAACTCTCACAAATATCCATTACTTTATATTTTCTCCCTTCTTAACCGCAAAGCCATTGTGTGTCCTAACTAAGCAAGAATGGACTCCATTAGTTAGTGATGTGTCACAGTGAATGAGCAAAGAGTTAGATTTTGGGGAGTAAAAAGGACCAACAATATCTTACTATTTTTGACTCTAGAATCTTCAACTCCTCAGGCACTGTTTGAACAACTCCTTAATGTTTACAGTTTTAAATTATATATTTCTTCTTAATGATAGCATATTAATATTATTTATATCTTTTATTGGAAGGACAAATAATATTGTCACTGTTTCTATAAAAAGTGTTGATAGATTAAAGTCATTTGATGCTTACTAAAATTGTCCAAACAAGATGTTTTTGTAGACATTCTCAACTGCACTGACTAAACTAAATTTATGTCAATTTTAATAGACAGAAAAACTTTCTTTTGCAAAAATTATTTTCTTTGTGTGATTAAACCTCATTTTAACAAGTTAGTCAATGCAATTACTGAAATGAGTTAAAAACTATTTTTATTTTATCTCCACATAAAAGACAGTTAATGATCTATTTCAATGACTAGTACTCTGTTCTGACAGAGCACTGTCTGCAAAACCAAATATTTATTTTCTGAATTTATCAAGCTTTACTTATGACACATGTTTATACTTCATCCTCGATCATGTACCTGTTTTGATAGTTTATAAAATTCCAGCTATTAAAGTTCAAATACAAAGGCAATATAGAAAAAAGTGTGTTACATAGACTAAAGTGTGTGTTGAAGTGTGTGTTCTAATTCCAGTTCTGTCATTTCACATTTATAAGACCTGTTCTAGTTATTTTAAATTTGATTAACACTTAGGATCCCTATCTCTAGTATTTTATTAGAGTTAGGGTAAAGAGTTAGGGCAAAGAAACAACTGAATTTTGTAGGTCTTAATATGAAAATATCTGAGGGTTTAGTAAATTCCAAGAAAGGTGGATTAGAAAAGAAGAATTTCTAGATCCATGTGAATTATTTTGTCAATTAAATTTTTCAATAAATTAAACTGAATGCAACATGTCAGATGTATAATTATCATACCAGTCCCAAAGATATTGATGAATCATAAAATAAACAAAATACACAGACTGTAAGGTACCACACTCATCTCAACCACACGAAACATGTGTCTTCATTACCTATGCAGTCCAAGATCCACCCCACGGTTCCATCTCCACCACAGGCTAAGACTCTGAAGTCAGAAACATCACGGAAAAAGTTTAACCTGAAAAATAAGCATGTTATGGTACAAGATTGATATATATTTTTAAGTTTAGGACTTTTAAATTTTATATTATTGGAATTTTATCTAATGTAAGGCATTTTATTTTATGAAAACAAATAATCTCAATGATTTCATTGAAATTATACTTATCTAGAATAAAATTTTAAAAGCATCAAAATGTCTTACGCTAAATATTTTAATTATGGACAATTTTTTTTTTTTGCAAAAAATTATTTTCTTTGTGTGATTTATTTGAGTCTCTAACATTATAAAACCAATTAAATAGTATTTTAAGGTATTCTTCCAGAGTGATCTACAATTCACATAAATCAGTGTGAATATACTACATTATTTCATATAAAAAGTTGTATTAATCAAACATTCAGAGTATATTTTGAATAATTATATAAATGTGACTATTATGTTAGTATTTCCTTGACAGTCTTATACTTTCTCCATTACTAGGAGAAATTCATGAGCTGCAGTTGGTGTGAAAGCCAACTATTTCAGTGTTCCCTTCTGACTTAAAACCTGAAAACAAAAGACAGTCTTCCCCTAGTCTTTCCATTGTTTGTCACAAAGGAATCTTCAAAATTATCTGCAAACAGGTGCAACCTACTTTGTGGAAGATACAAAGGCAGGTAACACAGCCAGTTAAGGAAATGTACCTACCTATTTTTTTGCAATCAAAGAATTGAAACAGTACAGAACTATTTGGAATGTGTCTCTTCACCCCTCCCTTTCCCCAGAAATAAATACTGTTCTTGTAATGATAATCTTCTAAAATACTTTCCTGTATTTTCACATATATGAAAGCACATGTATAAATTTTAATACATATATTTTTAACATGAATAAGATTATTTTCTACATCCCATTAATTTACATGTGTGCTTCATTTTCACTTATGTTTAAGAAGTCTGTGTTGGCTTGGATACTGTTATATCATGAATATATTAGCTAAATAAATTCTTTTTCTTCAGGTACTTTTGAGAAATTTCTGGTGTTTCACTACTACAGAATAAGTAATTTAGTAGTCCTTATCTGAAACAGATTTATGTGAGCATGTGCATATTTTGAAGGATAAACTTTGATAGGGGAAATACTCCACTATATCATCATAGTACCGTCTGAATGCCTCCCAGGGTAGAAAACCTAAGTGCCCGTTTCCTCGAAAGGCTAAAATAATATATGTGTACAACCTTACGTAATTTTTTCTTACTGTAGGTGAAAAACATCATTGTATTGTTAAGTGTAAAATCACAATTCCCTTTTGACTAGTTGGTTGATTATATTTTTGTAGCTTTACAGGAGATGTGTAGCCTCTTCTGTGAGTTACATCCTCAAAACTTTGTCCCTTTTTTACATTGACTTATCTTTTATTATTATCTTATAAACTCCTTATATGAGTGATATATTTCATTTAAATTAGCATCATTAGAACAAACATTTTTAAAAATACAAATAGTTCATACATACGATAGGACATACATTAAAATTAACTGAAACCACACCATCTGATAATAAGAGTCAAGAATATTTAGCACATAAAATTTTCTTGAATTATAGGGTATTATACTGTGAATGTAGATATTTACCCTTTCTTAGACATGCTACAATGTTTCATCCACTCTGTCTCCAGTTGGTTTGCTTATATTATGTATAAGCTTAAATTATGTATAAATATCATAAATACAAATATCTACACCAAGTGCAAACCCCAGAGGGTAGAATATTGCCAATAATTACATATAACTGTGATCTTTCCCCATAACATGACCTTTTTTCACTTTATGGGGTAAGCACAGTTCTGAATTTGGGGGTTTAATGTGCACAACTACTTATTGTTTGTTTTTTGCTTTTCCCATTTAGCACTTTCCCATTTAGAACTATGGTTCATTCATGCTGTAAATGAAGTCTCTCCATTGCAGTTGCAATTACTTGATTTCTACAGTGTTAAATACGTGTGTGTGTACATGCCTTTTGAATCCATGTCAACAGATATTTGGTTAGTTTCATGTTCTTACAAAACCTGCATTATTGCACATATTTCCCAGTGCTCAAGATCAGTGGCTGCTTTCACAGGAGGGTATACTTCTGTGAAACTTTACAAGAAAGTGGCAATTTGTTTCCCAAAGAAGTGGCACCAAAAACCCCACTGGTTGCGTAGAAAAGATTTTGCTTAGTTCATCTGCTTGAACACATCTTATGTCACACTTCTTAATTCCAATTGTCTCCTCGTCTATGGAATGTTTTTTCTTTTTCCTATATTTTCTTGATTAACTTGTTCTGATTTTTATCCTTTTTTGTAAATATCTTTGACAAGTCAAAAACTTTACTTTCATTACTATGCCTGTTAATTGCCAAGATTTTAGTTTTAACATATTCAATTTTATCGATAATTTGCTAAGTGACTAGCATTTTAATCTAATATATGAAAAGTTTGCTGAGTCAGAGATCAGAAAAAAATTGACATATACACTTAAAATTTCAGCTTTACTTTGACATAGAAATTCTACATGGTGGTGTGAGGTAGGGAATATATTCTTTTATAATTAGAATTAGAATATAATACATAAGTCACAGTATCCTGTTATGGTTTCTGAGATAGATATCCCTTTATTCTTTTCCATTCTCTCCTTCCTCCTTCAGCCCATTTCTGTTTACTTTCTCCCAACCTACATCCCTCTTTCATCCTCCCTCCCTCCATCCCTTCCTTCTATCCTTTTTCCTTCCATGAGTACTGCACCAATTTCTCTTTTCAGTCTTAAATTCAGTCTTTTCATTAATTTTTAGTCTTTTCTTTAATTTCAGTCTTTTCATGTATGGAATAATTAAAAATTTTACTGTGCAACAAAATCACAAATGAAATTTTCACTTCTTAATACAATTCTTTTTGGATTCTCAATCTGTTTATTTTATCCATGAATTTATCCATCACTGTACCAGTACCATATGCTTTTAATTACCACAGCCTTAAAGTAAATCTGCATTTCTTAGAAAATGAAGAATTTTGTCTATTATTTCTTTTTTGCTTTTCTATATATAGACTAGATATCTATTTTATATATACCCATGTATATTTTAGCTTCATACTCCAAAAAAATAAAAATATAGAAACAAAGAAATATTTAATTATAATTTTAATTAGATTTATATTAAGCCCATTGATCAATTTTGGAAGAAAAAACTATGTTTTTAATGAAGTATCTTCATGAATACAGGATTGTTTGATTTATTTGAATATTATTTAATGTCCCTCGGTAGAGTTTTTAATTTTCTGCTGACAGGTCTAGCATATATTTTGTTAGATTTAAATTTGACTGTCTCATAGTTCATGTTGATATTTTAAATATTTTTAAATTGTTTATAAATGTTATTGTTTGTCACTCATATAAACAAATATATTTGACTTTTACATGTTGATCTTATAAACAGTCATTATTATTTCTGTTTTTTTTTCTATTGCTTATATTTTATTGTAGAGTCATTTGGATTTCTATGTAAATAGTTATATGTTAATGAAAATGATACTGTTAGTAATTGCTAAAACCTTCAGTTATTATTTATTTCCTTTTCTTATTGTGTTGACCAAAACACCAATACATTGTGGAATTGGAATATTCATTAAGGACATCCATATTGTTTAAATTGAATAATTGTAAAATTCTTCATTTAAAATGACTGCTGTAGGAATTTTCATTTTAGTTCTTTTTCTTTTCTTGTCATTTTTTGACTGAAACCTCTTATAAATCTTCCTTCTAGTCCAACCCCTATACATTTTATTTCTATAGTAAGAATTTGTATAGTTTATCTATATTAATTATCTTGCATCTTTTAAGCTGTATGATTGATTACATTTGACTGGTGAATATGGGTATATATATTTATATATTTCCACAGTATTAAACCCTTCTTACAATCCTTTCATGTACTCAAAATAGCATTGCTTATTATCTTTATAAAAACTTATATTAAGTTTGCTAATATTTTATTTAGAAAGCTTGCATATATATTCACAAACACAAAAGATTTACTATTTTTCTTTCTCATTACCTCCATTCTAATATTTTATCAAAATAATTCTGTTTTATAAAATGAGTTGCAGAGTATGCTCTCATTTTTTATTTGTGGAAATATTTGTACAATTTTCTATTTTCCTTAAAATGAGTAGCACTTGAAATACAAAACAATTCAGTTCAGGTGAGTCTTTTCTTTCTTTCTTTCTTTCTTTCTTTCTTTCTTTCTTTCTTTCTTTCTTTCTTTCTTTCTTTCTTTTTTTGAATAGAAAGCTCACTTATTTCAATTTCTTTAAGAATTACTTAAAAAGGAAATGTTCCAATTCCTAAATTAGTGTTTGCTTGTTTTACTTTTTTAACTTGCTGATTCTTCTAGCTTTTCAATTTTTTTTTTTAACTGAAGTCTATGAAAGATTTTCCAAATATTCCAGTAGTTGGAAAGTTTACCACAAAGCAATTTGTTTCTGGTGAAAGCCTAATCATCCGTTTGACTCACCATTTTTCTTCTATTCCATGATGATGTTTCATCTGTTATTCATTCTTGCTTTCTTTAAATATTGTCATCATTGGTTCTTCAGCAGCATCCTACCCCCAAACATAAACCCCAAGTGACTATCGGACCAGCTTGCTCTCTATAAATTGAGTGCTAAATGGACTGAAATATTGACCTCTCTATCTTAACCTTGTAAGTCAGTCAATCCATGCAGATTTTCCTAGATTTCATTCATTCCTTATTTCATTCATACACTGAATATTTAATCATTCTGAGCACCATTTCCTTTTGCTTAAAATGGAATTAACACTACCTGCTTCATTGGGCAACTTTCAGGAATAAGTGAAATGGGTGTATAAATTATGTTATTATCTACAATTTATATTAATATACTACTTTTCTTCACAAAAAGTAATGTATATATGTTACAGATCAGAGTGCCACCCCTGTATGTACCTACGTTCCTCTACCTTCAGTATTTAAGCAAAATAGTCAGTGAACTTCTTAACCAGTAAAATCGTGTGTACAGGGAGAAAATGCCTACCTCCAATCTGAAACAGTAATCAGTGAAATATTGGAAGACCTGTATTACATACTGGGGACAGAGAGCACAGAGGAAAATAGCTATAATAGACAAAAAGCAAATGCAAGAGATCTGATAAAAGCCAAAATGCCAGAGTCCTGTGGGGGTATGGACTTTTCACCTCCTCTGGAGACAAGACCAGTGGATATGTGGCTTCCACTTCATAAGTCATCTAAACAATGGGAAAGATAAAAGAATCGAGGGTGTCAGGACAGATGTCCAATTGTGGAAACTGCTGTTCTGTATACTATACTTTCCACCCATCAATTGCAAAGCTTAACTTGAAGAATTAGCACAAACATTTTGCAATAAAATAATTATGATTACTTCTGGATTATTCAGGGAAACTTTTCAAAATTAAAAATTAAAATTACTTATGAAATGATAATAAAATGGAAAAAATTTTTTTTGACCTTTCCACATTGATCATTACATTCTCCCAGAAAATTTACTATATTTATTCATAATACCTAAATTTGAAAGAGGATCCATGTTAATGTGTAGGTTTAGTAATTATGTATCAGATCTTTCTTGTCACATTTACTCAACTGCCATCACTACATTACGCTACATGATGCTTAATATCACTAAGCATCATAAGTAACAACATCAATTAAGATAGTTCATCTAAAATTCAGAATCCTACTTTGCATTCTAATGAACATTAAGATAAAACTGATAAGTAAAAATTAGGAATTTTTCCTTTGTGTCTAACAATAATATTTAAAAAAAAATTGGGAAACTTTTTAAGAAAGAAGAATAACTATAGTACTGATTCTATAATTGTACTGTGCCTTATAATTAGATTCCTAAATGCTTTTTTATTATAAACTGTTTTTTTACAAAATCATCACTATTCAAAGAACTAACTTCCATTTATATAAAATTTTAATGCAATAATTAGAAATCAGATTAAACTTATAAAAATAAACATAAGTTGTCAAATAATACACATTCATATCTTATAAAAATTATTTGATATTCAGGGGAAACCAATGTGATAATTATAAATATTGTTAGCATAATAATACATAATGAATTCTCACTTAATTGTACACATTCATGTATTAAAGAAAAACAAGTTTGAAGGCACAATGACTTGAATGTATATTATCAGTTCTCCTCCTTTTCCTTTTCCTCCCTTTGTTCAGACAAAAGTTAACCGCAAGAGCTTTCCTTAAGATAGTACTGCATTCTGACTTAAACATTTGCAGTTAGAAACAAGCATACTTATCTCTTATTATTCAGCTCAATTCATATTCATACTCGCATATACCTAGTTACATATTATTTTGATAGTTACAAGATTATATTGCTTCACAATTGCCTCACTAAAAATCAAGTTGAGTTTTCTGGACTGTGATATTACTATTGTTTTTGAAATTATATGTATAGTCTAGAAAATCAATTCTTAATGCTTTCCACCTTGCTTTCTTACACCTAGAATGCATCTATACATATCTTAGTATCATTGATATTACTGCCACTGCAACTACTTTTAAAACATCTAAGCAATTGTGTGCCTCAAAGTTTGTTCTACACTACATATTAAAAATGGGAGAGTGTTACATTTCATCATTTTGATATATGAGGATATCAAGTATTATGTTCTTTCATATCTTTTCAGCTTAAAGAAAAAAACTAATTGTCACCATGTACTCCTATCTAATATCTTGTTTATTTTACCAATAAACTGTAGATTTTAGGTAAACTACGAGTTGTACCTGCTTCAACAAATTTGGTGCATTTTCTGAGGATACTCTATAGAAGGTCATGTTTTATTATATTGGGGTCATATATCTCATATAGATAAGTGAGCTAATTGTTTAAAAACTGTAATTTGGATTCATCATTTTGAACCCCACATAATTTAGTGCTAGAAATAATGTTCAGAGGATTTGAGAAAAAATATGTATCAGTGACCCATTAATTACTGAAACATTAATTTCATTACCTGTGAAAATCTCAAAAGATCGTGTGTGTGTGTGTGTGTGTGTGAGTGAGTGTGTGTGTGTGAGAGAGAGAGAGAGAGAGAGAGAGAGAGAGAGAGATTGATTTAGCTAGAAGGAGTGAAGGACAGAAGAAAGGGAGAGAAACAGAGAAATAGAATAGTGAAATATAAAATGAAAGACTATTCTGGGATACCTATAATGTTATATTACTAGATATTTTTAATACTCCCCACTGTGTAAAATGGCAGGAAAAAAAGTCAGTAAACACAGGCTTTGTAAAGTGATCTAAATATCTGCTCCCTTTTTTGGCTAGTATGCATACTTCTCAGAAATTTAATGTATTAAAAGATATGTCAAAGTCTCTCACGTCATTTTGAGATGAATAAAACAAAGCAACTAAAATAGCTAACTTTTATTGAAGCTATTCATGATTTCATTAGTATAGTAAAACACTTCTGTAAAGGTCTTACTTTATAATTTTATTTGTTACTTGGAAAATATTAACCCTTTCAGGATTCTCCAAATATGTGCATGTGTGTGTATGTGTGTGTATGTGTGTGTATACACATAAGTTAGTATAGTTAGTATTCAAGGGACAAGTAACTGAAGAACAAAAAACAACTTTAAAGTCATTTTCTCATATATATATATATATGTAAGAATATATATATACATATATATATATGTAAGAATTTTCTGCATTATAATTGGATGGAGTTAATTAATATCATAATATATACTATATTTATTTGACATTCAAGTTGAAGTTTGAAGATATGTCACATGTTAATTTGCTGATGAATTGAAGGATAGGCATGAGAATGAATTGAGTGAAGAGTTAACATGTAAAAAGAAAGGGGATACAGTATGCTAAAAACGTGATTAGATGAGATATATTTGCAGCATGAAATAATGCCTTGGGGATGGGAAAGTGAATGTTCTTTCCATTTCTCAAGTTAGGAAATTAAAATTTGGTAAAGTGTGGAAAATGAGTTTAGTATTAGACATGTACAACTTGAGATATCCATAGCACAGTAATATGGAGTTGTTACTTAAGTTGATAAATAAATCTATGAGGGGCTGCAGAGAAAAATATGAAATGGAAGAAGATATTCTGAAGTAAAACTTGAAGAGGCATATGAAGAGAAAATACCATCCAATTGTTAAAAGGATCATGTTGGGGTACAACAAGCAGGATTTGCTCTTTGAAGATATTTAAGTCTTCAGCAAATTGTTCAAGCACAAAGTTCCTTATCTGAAATAAAGAAAATTCCTAACTCATAAGATTGTCGTAATTCTGCCATAATCCTGGTATTAATGCAACAAATCACTATTATTATTATAAAGTTATGGATAAATATGCACAAGAACTGAATGGAATTCGGAGCATCAAATTCTAGGCAGATGTAACATTTAATGGACTAAGGAAAATGTATCCAGGCATGTGAAAAGAACCACATTAAAAATGGGAGGCATTGACTTCCTAATATCAAAGGGACAAGAAACTTTTAAGAACAGTGAAAACAAACAAGCATTTATTTGATTTAACATCTACAACCACTCTTCGCATTGTCTTCAAAGCCCAACTGCACTGAAAAGGAGATGGAAAAGTGGAAGAAAAACCCATTGTATCAAAAGTGTACTTAGAAAGAGAACAAAGAGTTGAAATGGTAAGCAGCTTTACACTTTTTCAAACTAAAAATGTGAGCTTTGTCAATTTTACATGTTGCTCATTTTTTACAAGTCTACAGTGACTTGGGAATTGTTTGTCCGCATTCCCCTTCATCCTGGACATTTAACCTCTATCCATTCCTGTTGTGCTTATTATAACACATTAATCACGGTACATATTTTCATAAACTAATCTGGATGACTTTAATAAAGAGTGGACACATATTAAGAGGACTAAACTATGTGAGTTAAGTTAAGAGGACTTAACTATGTAAAGAGCCAGTAGAACAGGATCAACTTCCAATGAAATAACAAAGGTGAGAAAAATGAATGAAGTATTGAAGAGTAAGAGGAGCAGGGACCCAGAGCAGAATTTGAATATATCTCATTTAGGAGGAGTGATGCCTCATCCACAGAGATAATAATAGATAATAAAGTGAATATGGGTATGAATATCAATGTGTTCATAAGAGTTAGCATAATGAAAATAAGTTGAGATAATTTCCTTCCTATCATATCTGAGTAATAAATTAGAAGCAGGGGTGAATACTGATTTTGTAGGATGTGATTATTACAAAATTTGAAATGCTCTTTAAGAAAAAAAATGCAAAATCGTATATACGTGGGTCTTATGAATCAAATATAATATATACACATAATTATAAATATATATAAATATCACAGATTACAAATTGAAGATAATTCACAAAAACTAGATAAGATATAGAATAATATAAATTAATTACTTAACTGCTTAATACACTAAAAATCATATTTGACTTATTTTCACAGAACAATTTTGAACATTATTTTTATAGAGAGAGATGAGATCAAATAGTAGCTTTTTATAGCCTGATGATCTTTTATAGTAAACTACCCTAAACTTACAAACATCTTCAGTTTTACAGTTTTAAGTGGAAGAGCATGGTATAATCTGGATAAAGCAGTTGCAGAAGTATTTACCACAGGGTTTCAAGACTTCATTATGTCCTTAATAAAAAGAGGGAACTCTGACGAGGTGTGACATTAGCGATTTAAGATTGAAAATTTGATTTTATCAAAAGGTTCCATGGTGATTGCAGAATCAGTTAAAAAGTTAAGTCATTTGTGTACACAGACATGGTATTTTGAAGCAAATATTGATACATCTTTAGCATATCAGTGATTATAGTTTCCACATGGTCAGTGATATGTCCAGAGCACCCATCATCGATGCTAAATATTGACAAACATTTGTCTATTATGTATTATGGACACTCTTTAAGAAGTTAACAAGTTAACAATTAAGACTCTTATTTTAATTAGCATAATACTAAAGTGTCTTTGAATGCAATTATGAATTATATACACAGAACATTACAAATGATCAATCCATATACTTTCATTTCTTTCTTAATTTAGTTAAGAGCCATAATTTTGCCATGCTTGCTCCATTAAGGTTTGTATTCAAATTATCATGATAGAAAAAAATAATTGAATCATAAATGCTGAACTTTTTAACTGAGTTTATGATAATGTTATTGATAATATCCAGTGTTCTCTCTTTATCCAAATGAACTTAAAAAAAAACTTTTTAGAGTCCATGAATTGCATGCATTCAAATCATTTCAATAAACCAATTTTTTATTTAAATAACTGTCATCTCTTTGATATAAAATGGCACTATTTGATCTTTTCAAAATTCTTCTTCAATTTATGAAGCAAAATATTAAGAGCTATCACTTCAATTAGCATATATAAGAATATGGAGTTGAATTTGAACATGGATATTAAAGTAAACATATTGATCTAAAGGAGAAGTCATGTGTCAAAAGGTGATATGTAAAGGGATTTTCTACAATTCAATGATCGTCTGGCAATTTTCTGAATCTTCCCCACTCCCGAGTGTGTACTAACACTTAGAATAAAGTTTCTTTTCTAATTCATCTAAAAAAAAAAAGATTGCCTTTGACAGAGACTATGCTAGTTTTGAAGCTAATACTAAGACTTTACTATTTTTGAGCTTATGATTTGCATATTGTCACTGATATCACCAAAGCAACTGCCATCAATGGTAAATTATGACAAATATTTTACATAACTCATGTATTCAAGATCTCTTTTTAAGAAGTAGAAATTCCATATTTTCATTTAATATGTATTCTTGTTTTTGAGCTAATTTTTGCTAAAAATTTTTACTGAAAAATAAAAAAAGTACTACAAAGCATTAATACTGAAAGATGCAAAACTACATGTTTAACTTTTAAAAATCACTAAAGAGAATTCAAACTATCACTAAATGTACTAGAGAGGATGACACTCCTTTTTTTTCTCACATTTATTTCGCATAACCATATAATCTATGATGCCCCCCAATCTCCACTGACATAGTTGATTTGTTTGGGAGAAGGGTGGCCATAGCGTAACGATGGCACACCGAGCCTATCAGTCGGCTAACAGAATCTGTCAGTGAACATTTAATTTTGCTTTTGAATTCACTATACACAGTACTTCAGTTGCTCTTTATATGTGGGAAGAGTTTGAAAATGAGATGTTCTGCTAATGTTCCAGATCATATGTTGAAATGGGAACTCTATACATCGGACAAATGTTTGCCTTATATGCTAGAGGAGGCTAACACAGCAGAAGTACGGTGTACAAATTGAAGCGCTCCAGAAACCATCATAATTGGGGTTTATTATAATGCGCCCACTAGTAATAATACTCCCATGAAAAATACAGCAAGAATAAATTGTGGACTTAGTGAAAGAATTTAGTGGCTACCAGAGAAGGGGGTAGTGGCACCAGTGGTTTAGTGAAGCATACACACATATGGAAGAGTAAAAAATGCAAATAAAACACAAAGTAAAAATTTAAGAACACATACACACACTTTTATAAAGAATATATGTGTGTTTTGTGTGTGTGTATCTGTGTTTGTGTAGATCCTGGTCAAATGCTAAATTGGGTGAGGTGTTAGAATACTAAAAATAAACCAGAAGAATCCTGCATAACTGAAATATTGTCACAGAAATTGAAAGACCCTCTGTGATCTGGCCCCTCAAGGCATCTGAATATGCTACCACTACCTGGCCCTGCTAATATCCCCAAATCATGCCAAATATTCTTCTATTATAATGCTTTCCCTCTTGCTTCTCACTCTGCCTTAGAAGTTCTCCTATGAGATAAGCAAATGGCTGGTTCCTTTACCTCCTTTTGTCTATACTTAGTGAGTTCTCCCTTGCTCAGTCTAAATTAAAAAGCAATCAAGAACACTCATACCAATGTGCATGCTGTACAGCTTTGCCTGCTGATATGTGTGTTTTTATTAAAGTGTTTTTCTCCACTAAAATATAAAAAGTATATTATATACATAAAGTATATTTTTATATTTTAAAAATATAAGGACACAAGGGCACAAAGTATTGTCTCTTGTTCAGAATTGATTGACAGTGTTAACACTTATGTCTGGCATCTGGAAGTCAATGAATAAATATATGATAAATCAATTTATATTGTTATCATTGTTGTTAGGCTACCATCACTTTGTATTTAATTGTGGCATCATTTGAGTGTGAACTGCACTAGCCAGTTATTTTCCTAATTAAATATAGAAGTGGTTACTACATCATCATTTTTAAAGGATTCTGAGATAATCATATACTATAAGTTTTCTTATTTCCACTCACTAGCAGTAAAATTGTCATTTTACTGCTTTGCACTGATGCTTCAGTTGTAACAGGGAGCTTTTTGGGAAGGCTTAGATAATAGTAACTGTGGATATTTAAATAAAATGTTATTTATGAGAAATTTCACTTTGTAGAAAAAATAAAGAACAGGCTAAAGGACATATGCAAATGAATTGATGATTTTCAACAGCCAGCTCAGGAGAAAATGTGTATTTTTTTTAGTGTTTAGGAAATTTGAGTATGTAATGACCCTAAACAATAACACACGCATCTCTAATTGCTCTTTAGCCAACTATTATACCTTTCATTATAAAATGAAAATGAATAATAAAATCAGATTTTCTACATCTTTAAATTCATATTCCATTGCTTGATATACATGGAGAGTGACTATAAGCTGCTATAGCCCAAGTGGAGGATTATCCCAAATGGAATTCTGCAAGGCAAGCAATTACATGACTTTGTTATTTGCAGCAGCATGTTATCGTTTCCTTACTTTTATTAACCTGAATATTTTTAATATAGAAATATAAATCAAATTTTAAACCCAATTGCTCCAGTTATGAAGGCAGAGACAGAATTATGCTCACACATATAATGGGGGAGGAGGCTGCAAAATCATCTACATCGTATTTTATGACTAATCATAGAATTGAAAGTGTGAGTTGAGTGCATCATTTTTACATTAACAAAGTGATGATATTTTATCCTTGATACTTCCAGTAGAGTTGGACTGAATTTTGATGAACATTTGCTTAGCCTTTGAGGATTTTGTTCAGCACTCTGACATAAAAGATTCATAACAAGAGACATATGTAATAGGTCACAAGTTCTGAATCCAGAGATATTTGATTAACTATAATATGGTAGAAACTTTGTTATATGACATCTTAAATTAAGAAAATAATGAAATCTGTGGAATTTGTTATGTTTTTTTTCTAAGTTACACATTTATTTTAATAGGAGAATATATTAAGAGGATTCATTACAGAGATGAGTATTAACATTAGAATATGTGAATCTATAGGATGACTGGAAAAATTATTTTTAACTATATATGTTTCATATTTAGTTCAAGTAGATGAAACCAAAGATTTCTATAAAGCACCTGTTTTACAAACAATTCATTATACCTTGCTATCTGATCAATCTGAAAAATAATCTATATAATTTAAAAATATTTAACTTTTATTTCAATTCAAATAATTGTTTTTTTACTTAAATATTTTTAAAATGATATTAGAATAAACCATCTGTACTTTCATGAAGCTTAAAACAGGGAACAAGCAATGTCACAAATATACAGAAAATTTGATATTAACTTTTCATAAGTCACATTAGCATAAGCAGTTGGTGTAACAGCTAGAGATGTGCATATTTATTTTAATGTTGTAAAGGAAAAAAAAATCCCTCATCATTCTGTGAAGACCAGAGAGTGGTATGTATTTCACACTTGATTTTTCTAAGTAATTTATACCTCCAAATAATTTACTCAGTTATATCACAGTAAAATACACATCATCACATGAATTTATGACATGGATTCTAGTTTTAGATATCTTTAAAAAGAATAATCAGGATCAGAGTGTGAGTTTATATAAGGTGATATAAGGGAAGCAAAAAACACCCATTTCTGTCTTGAAAAAAAAGATAAAAAGGGAAATTACCACAGAGTTTTGGTATTTACTAGATAATTTATTCTAGGGATAAGCAGACTTTCATTATATCAGGAAATGCTTCTACTCAATTAAGAAGGTATTAGAGAAGGAAATATAAATTTAGAATGAGAATTGAGATACAGACAAAAAGATTAAAATATCTGATATGGTAAAGAGGAAAAATAGGGGGAAATGTAGACAAAAGAATGAAAACCTTCAGGCTCACGATGACAGATACACACACACACACACACACACATACGACTTTTATTTGTAGAAGCATATAAAGTAGCATTGCAAGAGCAATCAACCAGAAAGAGATGGAATTAAGTCACAATTATCTGATTAGTAGAGAGACCTTACAAAGGAACTACTTACAAAACAATATATTGAAAAGGAACTCTCCCAACAGACCCATGACTAGGGATAACATGGCTAGAAACATGGATGGGAGGAATTCTAACAAGTGAGCAGGTCAGCCATGGGATTAGGTGAAGGATTACAGCATGGCCAGGACAGAGTCCCCTTTTCGAGCAGCTCCTGTGGCACTTGCCTCCAGGATAACAGAGGAACTGAATGCAGAGAGGACCACAGCAATTTCTAAGTGATCAGGAGTTAACAAGAAATTCAACAAAATTTCATGCAAATTCATATCTTCACGAGACAGTAACATATTGGCTAAATTTTGAGAGAATAATCAAGGAGTTACAGTAAATGAAAGGGTCTGGCACAAGAATCAAAAAGCAGATTAATGAAGCAAAGGAAAGGGCACAATACTCTTTTATATATATATATTATATTATATTATATTATATTATATTATATTTAATATATATTATTTCATCATAAATGAAGTAGGTCAAAGCCATGGTGAAATCATGGCTTAATGAACAAATTTTGCTGGGACAACTACATTTCAGTCTGGAGGGAAAAAATGAAGTATCACTTATACTAATGTCACTGCACCTTGAAGAAAAACACAATCTTTCAAGACTAATGTCAACAATTTTAAACAAAACATAAAAGCAATAAAAGAGGATACACAAAGACATTTCAATAATCTTGACTAGAAGATTTTCCCAAACATATATACTCAAGAAATCATTCAGCATAAAATTAGCAGATAAAATTTTAAATGTTTAGGGCCTCCCTGGTGGCGCAGTGGTTGAGCGCTGCGCTGTGGAGCTGTCAGCAGCGAGCAACGCGAGTTCGATGCCCAACCAGGGAGAATCCCACATGGTGCAGCAGACCTCTCCTGCCTCGCCCGCTGCTCCCCTCAGCAGTGTATTTCTGATCTTCCTGTTCTGCTCCCCACTCTGTCTGTGGTGAACCCTCTCGCCGCCCCACACCTCTGGCCTGTACCCCAGTCTGTATGTATAAATAAATAAATCTTTTAAAAAAATTTTAAATGTTTAAAAGATAAAATAAGAAGATAATATATAAACCGAAAACAGAGAGGACAAACTAGGAGAAAAAATTTGCAAATATAAAAAATTATTTAATTATTTAATATTAATGAATGAGATCCTAAAAAAGAACATAAAAAGGCAACTAATCAAAACAAAACTGGACAAATACAAGAACAGATGCTTTATATAAGAAATACAAAAGTTTATTATACATGAGAAAACATGATTGTTTGAAGGATCCGTTGTTTTGGCCTTATTTGATTGTGGGGAAATAAAACACTGAATTCAATTTTGGAAGGTCTATCAAACAAGCAAATCAACTGTGTTCATCCAAACAATGGGGTAGGCACAGGGCCAAGCAATGATAATGAGAATGTTCTTTGGAATTTGAATCTGAATTTTGATCTTAAGACAGATAAAAATGAGTTAATTCATTCAGATGTGGCAACTTGCAAAAATGAGTTAATGAGTGTAACTTCAAAAATGAGTGTAAAGGACTAATAGTTGGCTATGAATTTACAGGGATTATTGGAAATTTAATTGGGAACTTACTCCAACTTCAGCAAATCAATAAGTCCCATAACACATATTACATACCAAATCAAAGATTCTCAATGATGCCTACACATAATCAACTGAAAAGGTTTTATGAGATTCAAATGCCTAGATACGCCCTCAATTATTCTGAATATAGCTACACCCTCCACTGCTTCAGTGTATACCAATGTCCATTTAGGAATTCATTGTCCTAATTTTTTAAGGAAAACTGATTTACCAATGCCCCTCCATGATATATTCAAAGTAGATCAAAAAGACTTCTGTACAAATAAATGATGGGAAATTTTAGGATAGGAAAGGATAGCATTTGATGAGTGGGCAGTATATCAGACAATTAAATGTGCTGTCTACCTTTTCTGAAGAAAGAGAGGTATCCATAGCTTAAGAAACACCAGTTCAACTACTCACAATAATAGGTCTCACACTAGTAAATGGAAAGCACAAGGACAGAAATTTAGTGATGAAAAGACAATTAAAAGTAAGTTAATTTCTCAGAATGGGCCCATAGTTGGGGCTATATATGTCCCAACGGAATGCCAGTCAGCATTTTTTAAAAGTTACTCCCAATAAGTATTCCAAAAGCTCATGTTTACACTGGATGGGGTGGAGGTTATGGAATAGATAAACACTAATTTATATTCAACAAGAAGAATAGTTACTGACTCTGGAATACTCAATTGTCATCAAAGGAACCAATTAGTGGATTGCAATATGTTACTGTACCTCAAGGGAACCCAAGCCAGTGACTTAGGGGTAGCCTAAATTTACTGTGCCCATTCCATAATGCAACTACAGCCATTTATCCTCACTGTACTAGACATTTGTTTTATCAATTGAATTTACTTTTCCTTCCCATTATGCCTTTCAACGGTCATAGCAATTGACTTACTGAATGCCTTATATACTATCACAGTGTCTCAGATATGACTTTCTCCTTCCAAGGAATTCATCTCACAGAGAAGGAAGAAAAACAATGGGTTGAAGACCACTGAGACTTAACGGGCTTCTCATATATTTTATCAAGGAGACGCAAGTAGTCAATAGAGCACTGTAACGGCTTACTGAAAACCAGTCGCTGAGTGCAAGCACTTAGATGATGTACTAACAAACAGCTGTAGCCCCTGCCCTGAATTACATGACAGTGCTTCATACAATCACAGCACATGGTCTGGAAATACTGTGATGGTTAATTTTATGTGTCAATTAGAATAGCCACAGGACACCCAGATAGTTTACCAAGCATTATTCTGTTGTTGTTTTTTCTAAGTGTTTTTTTTAACATGAGATTGACATTTTAAAATAAATAAATAAATAAATCCAGATAGTTTACCAAGCATTATTCTGTTGTTGTTGTTGTTTTCTGAGTGTTTTTTTAACATGAGACTGACTTTTTTAAAAAAATAAATAAATAATAGGTAGACTGTGTACAGCAGACTGCCCTATATAATAGAAGTGGACCTTAAGTAATTGTGTGAGGGAATAAATAAGACAAAAGGCTGACCCTATCCCAAGAAAGATAGAATTCCCCAATCTCATAGCCTTCACAGTGAAATACTGATTCTTACTGGAAAACAGCCATTTGCCAACCTTTGTAAACTGGAACCAAATCCATGGATTTTGGATTTGTCAGCCTACATTAACATGTGAGTCAATTTGTTATAGTGAGTATTTCTCCACATATTCTACTGGTTTTGTTTATCTGAAGAATACTGTGTAATATGACTATTTTTAAATAGTTTGTTCTCATTCTCTCAGTTTTAAAATCTTATGATTGAGATGTTTTAACACCTAGGACATAGGAATATTGCTATATAAGATGATAAAGTTTTCATTGAATTAGAGGCCGAAATTGACACCTAGACATTTTGATGTTCTTTATAGCAGCAGACCGATAGATGAAGATATTTTCTTACCTAGTGTAACTGACTATGATTTCCAAGGAAAAACAGATTTGCCACTATATAATGGGAATAGGGAGAAAAAATAGGATCTCTACTTGTATCATCAGTTTTGTCAGGTTACATGTGGTAACAAAACCCCAAAACCCTAGTGCATACTTTTGTGAGAACACACATCACTCATTCTATGGGGATCACAGATGGATAATTGTGATGTGAGTTGGAGTAGGGAGTGGGCTCTCTCTCTCTGCCTTCACTCAGTGATCCAACCTTAAGGAAGGCCAATATCTAGAATACTACTCGTCACCTCAGCAAAGGTAAAGAAACTGAAAAATCTACTTCCCATCAACAATTTATTATGAGAGGAAGCCACACGACCACTCTTAATATATAGGGTAAAAGAACTGAAATAAAAATCAAGTGCCTGGGATAAGACCTAGCACTATTTGATAAACACCATTCATAACGTCATGTACCACCACATCTATCAGTAAAGGAAAATGTGATTTACCTAATTCAGCCAAATCCAAACAATGCCACCAAAGCCTCATATCTATCAGGTAAAAATGCTTGGATCATTACACTGGCAAACATCTATCAGCAGCCAACACACAGGGAGAAGAAATATTTTTAGTTTCAGCTACAACCATCAATCAGTTACAAAACCAGGAGAATAGACATTATATACTTTACTTTTTATATTAAAATATTATTTAATCAAATTCATATTATAGCTAAATTTGTAAATTCTCCTTGTGTTTCTGTATATTGAGACCAAATGGACGAAAATAATGAAAAATCAGTTCTCTCCAGGTATGTCCAGAGAGAACTTGAGACTGGATAAATGAGACTGGGTTGTCTACTTTTTAGGAGGTTGTGTGTTTTGGGAAATGTGTTTAGTACCAGAAATATATCTGGTATACCTATTTTCCAGCTTATATGTTCAGAAAAGGAGAGATATTCACCCAATTGTTCGACTATGATGAAAACCTACTGTTTATTCCCACCATGAATTCGTCTCTTGTCCTCAGGTTGAATGTCCCCATTTGGCTTCAAGGGAACAAACAATTGACATATACACCTGACAGGACTGTTTGTCAAGATTCCCCTTCCCAAAGCAGTCAAGGTTGTGGCACAAGAAACAAGACAGACCAACAAATATGCTTCTCACTTTTAAGAACCCTAAGCAGAGAAATAAGAACAGAAAAGCAACAGGAATCAATTCCTTTCAGCAGTAACTGCCATGGGACTTAATCCTTTTACTAGTGATGCTCCATTTCTTCAAGTTGTCCCATTTTCTATATTTTCTGAAACATGGTCCTGAATTTTCCCATTAATTCTATAAGCAATTCATAATTTTCTAGTATAAACATTATTTTGGATCTGAAGTCAGAGTATATTTCTGTTTTATATAGAAAGGTCAATCTAATTAATGTCATATTCAACTTTATAATTGATCAGAGGCATGTAAAGAAAAATGATAAATGATGTATTTTCCCCTGGCACACTGGACAAAAATAGAAGATTCTTCAAATTTTTAAAATTTAAAATTTAAGATAGCCAATTTAAAGGAGGTTATAGGGAATAAGCATTATATAATGTTGCTGAGATTATAAATCAATATGAACTGCTTGTTAAACAATTTGGCATAAACAGAGAATTCAAATTGAAAACAATTTTCAAATAATTCTACTAATACCAACCTATTCTATGAAAATATTTGAAGAGTTTTTCAAATAAAAATGTTAATTTACCATACTCACTAATAATTTAAAACTGTGAGCAATCTAAATGTTGATAAAGAATGAAATAGCTAGGGCCTCTCCGGTGGCGCAGTGGTTGAGCGCTGCGCTGTGGAGCTGTCGGCAGCGGCGATGCGAGTTCGACGCCCAGCCGGGGAGAATCCCACATGGTGGGGCAGACCTCTCCTGCCTCGCCCGCTGCTCCCCTCAGCAGTGTACTTCTGATCTGCCTGTTCTGCTCCCCGCTCTGTCTCTGGTGAACCCTCTCGCCACCCCACGCCTCTGGCCTGTGCCCCAGCTTGTATGTAAAAAAAAAAAAAAAAAAAAGAAGAATGAAATAGCTAACAAAACTATGGAATATTGTGCAGTTCTTAAAAATAAGGAAATAAGTTAATATCTCAAAGTTGTAGCCACATATATTCTTCAGTAAAGAAATCAAGTTGCACAACAATAAAATAGCTATACTCCAAGTTATGAAAGAATATATCTGTATATGAATACATTATATACATACATTAACCTTTATGTATAGAGATGAAGATCTGGAAAGTTATATGCAAGTAATTGACAATGATAATCCCTGAGAAGTGGTAATATTTGAAATAAGACATCTAATTTACTCTCCAAAGAGTATTGATTTCAGTATGGATTTTTGTAAATATTACATTGTTTTTATTTTTTTAGTATATTAAAACAGAATAGAGGACACGGGGCTGCCTAAAATGGATAGAGTAAAATATGTAACATATATTTAAACTTAAGTAGAAAATAATGAAATGACAAAACAATGCTACAATCAATATTCCAGTTACTTACTTAGAACTACAAAATGGTCATTTATTAATTAATATTAGTATAAAAAGATCTAGTGACAAATAACATTAAGGGCATATCATGTGGTAAGCAAACTTTTATATGCTTCATAAGCATTGCCTGGTTATTGTCACAAGTATCTTATAAAGAAGGTACTATTTGTCTAATTCTACAGAAACGACAATAAGGACAGAGGTTATAAGGCTTTTAATTAACAGAGCAGATGTTATTCCATTCAACAATGAAATGCAGATAAATCCTGGATTTACTAAGTCTGGGTGCAGCTACAGAAGTCATAGAAGAGCTAAAGTTTCATGAATGCTCAAATTCCTTAACACTGCTTTACATCAAAGACTGACTTCTTTAAAATTCAGGACTATTGAAGAACAAGAAAAAGAGCCATCTACATTAAAGTCAAGACTTTAATTTTGCTTGATTTTATCTACATTGGCTCACCTAGCCAATAATCTGATCAAGATTTTATGGATTGTGACATCTGGAGCTTGAAAAGGAGTGATCGGAACTAAATTCCTACTGTGAGTCTGTCTCCTATAGCAAGGAGGTTTCCTAGATCACTGCCAGCATTGGAAAACTGGCCCTAAACAGGAGGTTCAAGAAGTAGAAGAAACAGATGAATATAATTGTGGAGGTCTATTCCAATTGCTATTCACTTATTTTTTTTTAAATAAATTTATTTAATATAACACATAATGTTATGAATTTTATTAAACTGAATGTCTATAATTTTAATAATCTATAAGACTTGTTTTAATCGTGATTTAAAAAAAAGGTTTGGGGCCTCCCTGGTGGCACAGCGGGTTAAGTCGCAGCACTATGAAGCTATCCAGAGCCACTGCAGCACACATTCAATCCCCAGCCAGGGAAATTCCCACACGGCGCAGCAGACCTCTCCTGCCTCGCCCGCTGCTCCCCTCAGCAGTGTATTTTGGTCCATCTGCCTGTTTTGCTCCCCACTCTGTCTCTGGTGAATCCTCTCACCACCCCACACCTCTGGCCTACACCCAGCTTGTATGCATAAATAAATAAATCTTTAAAAAAAAGATTTGTATACATTTTATAGAGCTTTTCTCTACTTCATCTGGTTTAATGTTTATTCTCATATAAATAAAGAGAAAAAAGGCTAGCAGAAGATGATGAGATTAGTTAACCAGGTCAAGTTAGTGATGATTATTTTAATGCATATTTGTGACATCTGTTGAAACCACATAAAAAGTATATAAAACATGTAAAAAGTCTATAAAAATCATATACAAGTATATGGTTATGACTTGTTAACTATTAAAAATAAAATATCTTATATAACAGTGATATGCATCCAAACTTTAAGTAGTGAATTAAATGATTTCTATTCTTTGTTAGCTAGCTTTTCTATTGCTCTGCAGTATATCTGTATTCTATATTTTACAAGCAAAGAAAAACAACAGTTCTTTAAATAAATAGAAGTTTAAATATCCCAGTGTATGTGGTTATTATTAGTATTAATACTAGTATTAGGATTATTTCACAATATTTAGAATGGAGGAAATGTTTGAAAAGGCTATTTAGAAAAATAGCATCTGTGCTGGTTTAACTTATGTAGCTGATAATCGATACTTTTATTTTGTACCTACCTGATTACTGTTTTCAAATAAAACTATTTCTATGTTAGGCTGCTCATTTAATTCATTAGTGCGAAATGAGTTAATGATAATGATATTATTCTTGGACTTACCCTGGCATTGGTCCACTTCCAGCAAGACTGTACACCTGACGAGGGTTTAGTAGATATTGGAATTTTCTGTAAATTCTATAAAGATGAAAATATGGGGAAAATATTCAGTGCTACTTCCAAATTTCAAAATAAACACCATCCCTAAATTATAATTATTCATGTTTGTAATTAAACATATTTGAAAATTTCTACATTAACAATATAGCTCAATAGAAACAAGTCATTCTTCTAAAAATTAAAAAAAAAACAGAGGCTTAAAAAAATCATAGAAATCTTATTCTAAAATTGAGGTGTCCAGAGAGGGAGGGAGAATAAAGAGCAAAAAGGAGAAGGGGAGCAATGACTATGGTGTAGAATTATGGGTCTTTTTAGTTGGTGGGTGTGGTGTAGAAACATACATCATCTAAAGAGGTTATGATTATATACCTCTGAATTATATACAGTGTTGCAAACTAATGTTACCTCAATAACAGAAAAGAAGGTTTACTATATAAACATACATTTGAAGAAGTCTGAACACTACTCCTAAGACATATACAATGATATAAACCAATATTACCACAGAAAAAACTAATTCACTAGAAAATGGTACTTAGTAGCAATCTCTAGGCAATATAGCTTATAAATAAGAAGTAATAACTAACTTGCATATGCATTTAGAATATTATCTGTCTTGCTTATGAATATCATTTAGTGATCAGATTACAAATAAATATTTTAAAATGTCAGTATAAATTATTTAAATGCCTTTTTTTTAACAGATGTAAATTGTGAAATGTATAGGTTTTGGAACAATCTAATAGAGATGAAAATCATCCCATATGAAGTGAAATTGTGCACTTTGTGAGCAAAGAATAAGACTCATTTGCCTCATCATTTCGCATAAACAATCATCTTTATCTGTCAGCTCACAAAATTGCTAAACTGTTTCATAAGCACATATTAAATAATTCATTTTTCCTGAAAGAAATTATTTTTGTATAACAAATGCAACAGGTGAGATTCTAAGTACACATATATCCGCATAGTTGAAATTTATAGAAATACAAGTAATGGAATAGAGTTTTTCAAATTAGTTATTACTCTTTATCTTTTACAAAAACATCATATTCTGTTTACTGATAGGACTAGGTATATCTGTAAATCCACTATATAATATCTGCTTATATCCCCTCACTGTCAAATATGCCATAACTCTTACATTTCACATCATGATTAATTATATTACCTTTTGTCTGAAGAAAGATCTTAGAGAATTATTCTCCACAGTGCCCTTTTCCTGTCACCTGAACTCAATTAGTGGGCAATCCTGTAGCTTCTGAGTAATGTTCATCAGAGCTGGGTTTTCCATCTCACAAATTTAGTGTTCTCTCAGCACTTTTATAAAATTCTTATCTACATAGTTCTTCTGTATCCTGCTTTTTTCGGTACAATCATAATTTTTTCCATGATGAAAAGTTCCCACTAAAATCATGCTGTTTATAGTATAAGATATTTTACTATATTTAAAGTAGTTTAGCTTTCATCTTTCTTCATCTTCCCCTTCAACTTTAATTTCAGTAAATATCTCTTGGTTTCCAGAAGGATACCACATATCCCTTTACAAGTTATTTTTCTCCTTTCACCTGTAAACATCTACTTAGAACCAATTCAAAAACTTCTTTGAAGACTTGGTCTTCAGAGATAGTCACTTCTTTCTCTGAATGTCTCTAGTAGCTTTATTTTAAATATTGTTAACATTTACCATGTTGTGTTGCATTACATCTGCTTCTGTGCCTGCCTCCTGTGTAACTATGTCTCATTTTCTTATTCTCAGTTCCTAGAAGTGTTTGGTTTCATGCAGGTATTGCTATCTATATGAATGACGCAAGAACACATTCATACCCTTTTACTGATTTGGGAAACTTTGAACACATAATTATGTGAACTATTGCTATTAATCTAATAAAGTTAAAATCTCAAAATATTTTGAAATTAAAATTCTGAATAGAATTCCACTGTTGTAGAACGATGACTATTAAGCATTCAGGAAATCTTATGTTTGAACTCATAATAGATTTTCTTTAAAACATAGTCGTATTTTCTTTAAATTTTAATGGTCCCCCTTTTTATACAAAGGACAAAACAGAAGTTCTGGGTTTACTTATGTAAACCCAAATGAATATTTGGGAATACTAAAATATCCCCCCCCATAAGTTTCAATTAATTATGATAGTGTATCTATACATTATTTTTGATTTAAAGAAAGTTATTTTTATGTACTAGGAGAAGAGGAAAGTGAATATTAATTAAGAGTAATGCCACACGATTAATGCATATTATTTGAGACAAATGCTTATTCCTTTAAAAATACTTTTTATTTTTCTTTCAAAATTTTATTTTTCTCTAATTTCCACCATGAATTTAAATCCTATCTAATTCTTTGTGAATTAGAAACCACTATTTCAAGATATCTATGATATAGACACCTGACAGACTATGCGTAGGAAAGGAAAATTAACTTTAGCATTATAAATTACAATTTAATATCTCTAAAAGTAAAATAACTATTCTCTTTGTTAAATAATTATAAATATTTAAAGTCATTAAATAAGTAGTTATTTAAAATGAATAATTTCTATTATGCTTACTAAGGTAAAAATAAATATTGATAAAACAGTTTAAGCAGATGTAGTATTTTGTTTATTAGAAATAGAAAACTATTCATTTCATTAAAGATTGAATGTTAAATGGCAAGAAAAGAAATTGCTTGACAAAATTCCGTCTTTCGTGAAAATATTTCATTTTTATCATTTGGTGGACCACAGAGAAAATTTGTTTATTACCATAATGTTTACATGAATGTTTTTATCTGTTTGATCCTTTTTTGTTTGGGATTATTAAAGAATTCTAGGAATTATTAATACAGTACATCTGTACTTTTGTATGTGACTATTTTTAGAAGAACATAAGATTTACATTTCAATGTGACTTTCATTAAATAAGATTTTTATTAAATATTAGGTTTTAATCTTCAATTTATCATAAAATGAAAACTTTGAGTTATCCCCCAGCATACTGAGATACCTAAAAATACAGATTATTATTTTTCGGATTAAATACACTGTGCTAGGGCCTCCCTGGTGGCGCAGCAGTTGAACGCTGCGCTGTGGAGCTGTCGGCAGCGCACCATGCTAGTTCGAGGCCCAGCCAGGGAGAGTCCCACATGGTGCGGCGGACCTCTCCTGCCTCGCCCGCTGCTCCCCTCAGCAGTGTATTTCTGGTCTGCCTGTTCTGCTCCCCACTCTGTCTCTGGTGAACCCTTTTGCTGCCCTACGCATCTGGCCTGTACCCCAGCTTGTATGAATAAATAAATAAATCTTAAAAATAAATAAATAAATAAATAAATAAATAAATACACTGTGCTAGTCCAGGAAATAAGGCATCATGTTCTCCAAAATGTACATGTAGAAAATCATAGTATATTTTGCATGGAAAATGGATATAAATTCTATTGCTCAGTACCGGATCATAATTTATCTGAAGTCACCTAGTTGACCATTTAGAGAACCAGTTTTCATTCCACAGTATTTATGAAACCATGTTGTATACAAAAGTCTTTGTTAAAAGACTTGTGGTTAGGCAGGATAGAGAGAATTCCAATAACTGAGTCATGATAATAAAAATATTTCCAAAAGATCATTATTATATTCAGTTTTCAACTATGAAAAGAGACCATATCAATGTTATGTACATATAATTCCAGCAATGAAAAATACTGTCTTAAATTTGTTACACCGTAATTTTAGTAAATATATATATGACAGAAAAAACATACCGTTCTCCTTGCTTCCCACCACTTTTAGGGTTCACAAAAACTAAAAGTGGGTGAGTACCAGGAACAGGAGTGATCTAGAAGAAAATTTAAATATATGGACAAATTATTCACATTATAGATGAAGAAGGCTCCTAGTTATTTCTAAGTCATGAAATGACAGTTAGTGATTTCAAGAATATGGCTTTTCCTATAATCTGGATGGTAGGTAGGTAAGTAGGTAGGTAGGTAGGTAGGTAAGTAACTCAATTAAACCCTATGGCTTATTTTTAAAATATCAGTATAAAATTAATTAAATATCATCTCTTAATAAATCTAAATTGTGAAATGTATAGGTCATTGGATCAACCTAATATCAATTATAAGAGCCCACCCAAAATGAGATTGTGGGCCTCCCTGGTGGTGAAAGGGGTTAGGTTTCAGCACTATGAAGCTATCCTCGGCCACTGCAGCACAAGTTGGATCCCCGGCTGGGGAGTTTCCCACATGACACAGTAGACCTCTCCTGTCTCACTCACTGCTCCCATGAGCAGTGTATTTCAGACTATCTGCCTGTTCTGCTCCCCACTCTGTCTCTGGTGAATACTCCACCACCCATACAACTTTGGCCTACACCCCATCTCTTGTATGCATGAATAAATAAATCCTTAAAAAAATGAGATTGTGCACTATGTATGTACGTCTGTATACAGTCACTCCACAAAGAAGTTGGGTCTAGCTAGATATAGGACAGACGGGAAGGACACTGTGAAGAGGGAACAACATTTGAACAGCTACTTGAGACAAAAACAAAGGTACAATTAGTGGGGCATGAGAAAAAACTGTCAGAATAAAGCAGAACTGAGTGAAGAAAAAAGATTAGAAGTAAAGAATCTAATTATAGAGAGTTCTATTTTTATAGTCAACCCCTACTTTAAAGTTTTGTGGCTTATGCAGAATCCATCTTCACAACTTCTTGTAAACAAGAATATCAGTAAGTTGGTGAGGACATTTTGGGCTAAGAATCCTAGTTTCTGTTCTAATGAATTTTATGTTCTAGTGAAAAAACATAAGAAAAAATAAATTAATAGTAGTGATAAGTGCTATGTAGAGAAATGAAGCAAATGGGTAAAGCTGTTTTTGATAGGGTAGTTGAAGAGGACTCTTAGGTTTTATCTGGCTTCAGTGCTACAAGGTAGATTCCTAAAAGTATTCCCATTAAATATACACCTATGCAACTCCCATCTAAACACAGTTTGAGCAAAAAGAAAGAAGAAAGAAAGAAATGTTAATAAGCAATTAATAAAGCCCTCAAAATGATTAAGTTGAAAAAGTCTAATTAATCTACTTTTTGAAAGAGGACTCAAGATGACCCTGCTATTATTTCTCCCCTAGAAAGTATTCTAAAACATTTAATTAGATAATTAAAAACCATTTCACTATATTATGTCCATCCTCCCTCTTTGTTAAAAAACTCTAAGTAAAAATATTCTAACACATTTCCCTCAAAGTCTTATGTTGAAATAACATTTTGCCTAATGATTGTATGTGCTGGGAAAATGTTAAAATCTTTAAATTATTTATAACAGAAGTCTATGCAAAATATTCTTAACTTTTCTACCATTACCCAAATTGTTCTCATTACAATCTATGGGTTATAATTCATTTGGACCTTGGGAATATTTATTTTTTTTCCCTATAAATTTTGGTAATGACATTCCCAGTTTCAGTTCCAAAAAACAACCTACTAAATCATACCAAAGAGGAACATTCTACCTTTAGATAGCACGAGAAGCATGTGTATCCTGTCTACTTCTGTTATATTTTCTCTTCTAAATAGGATTAAGGCTCTTTGTTCCTGATTTGTCTTTAACTCAGTTGAGATGTGACATAGATGAGTTGGATTTTTTTAGTGACTACCCAGTTCTTGTCCTGTCAACCAAATATGCTCAGTGAATTAATGTATTCAAAGTGCTATGAGGTTAAGCCACTGAAACTAGTATTCAATTTCCTTTATTTCTCATCTTATTACAAAATGAGATGAAATCCTAAAGCTGTAACATGCAAAAAAGTCATTCTAACAGATACAGGTTTTAGTTGGTTTTTCACCTAATTTGTACCATTATTCCTTGATGTTAAATAGAAGTGAGAATCCCAAGATTGATAAAAGTTTTTGAGTAAACAGTCACTCTGAACCCCAGTGCTCAATAAGATCACCTTTCCAAAACTCAGCATTCAGTTTAACATTATGTAAGATCATATTAATTTCATACTGGATACAATAATTGCTACTCATTTGAAAAAGTTATACCTTTCAGAAATATTTCTTTTTCGAAATATATATTTATTCTTTTTGATTGAGGTAACACTGATGTATAGTGTACAACACTGTATATGATTTCAAGGCATAGATTCACACCTCTTCAGATGTATGTTATCACATCACACCTACCACCAAGGAACCCACAGTCCTCCACCAATGTCCATTGGACCCCCCTTTCCCCTCTATTCTTTTTTTTAATATATATTTTTATTGTTATTTATGTCTTTTACATTTTGTATTCCCCTTGGGTAGCCCAGCACCAATTCACCCGTGATCCATCTCCATGGTCCCTTGTGTTCTTTTCTATTCCATTTTCTGTCTTTTCCCTTCCCTCCCCCTGCCACCACCCCCCCAGCCCCCTCCCGCTGATTGTCTCTCTCCTATTTGGTTTCCTTATAGTCCCGTTATAAGTGAAACCATTTGATATTTTTCTCTTTCTTTTTGGCTTATTTCACTGAGTATGATCCCCTCTAATTCCATCCATGTCACTGCAAATTGCATGTGTTTATCTTCTTTGAATGCTGAATAGTATTCCATTGTGTATATGGACCACATCTTCTTGATCCAATCATCTATTTTTGGACATCTGGGTTGCTTCCATACCTTTGCTATTGTGAGCAGTGGCACAATGAACATACGGGGGCATGTATCCTTTCGGATTAGTGTTTTTGTGTCCTTTGGGTAAATTCCCAAAAGTGGGATTGCTGGGTCGTATGGAAGCTCCATGTTTAGCAGTTTGAGGAATCACCATACAGCTTTCCATAGTGGTTGGACCAGTTCACATTCCCACCAGCAGTGTAGAAGAGTCAAAAACAGACAGAAAGACCAATGGAACCGAACAGAATACCCAGAATTAAAGCCACATATCTGTGAACAACTAATCTTTGACAAAGGAGCAAAGAAAATGCAGTGGAACAAGGACAGTCTATTCAATAAATGGTGCTGGGAAAACTGGACAGCCACATGCAAAAAAATGAAGCTAGACTACTACCTCACACCCCTTTCCCCTCTATTCTTAACCCTCTCCCTCTCCCACTGTTAGGTTCCTTGTTATTTGGCACATAAAGTTCAGTACCATGCTAGAGAATAATTGTGTAACATGCAGATTATCACAAACAAATATTTTGCTAGTACAGATTTTAATCCATAGAAGATCTCAAAATTCACAGATCTAGATCTTATTTTTAGTATAAATGGATAAACAGAACAAATGGATAAGGACAATAGAAAACAATTTAGATAAAGACTTCATAAGAATGATGATACAAGTGACAAGTTAAATATCTAAAAAGAAAATACAGAAGTGATAAAAATAATTAGCAATCCATTTTTCATATCTCCTGTTTTCACAAATTAAGCTTATAAAATAAGGTTATATAGCTATAAAATATTGTAAACTTTTGAGGTGTATTTATAAGCTAGCAAGCACTGTGGAATAGTGCACTTTTGATAATCAGTTAACAGATAAAACAACTGGTCCAATGTAACCTACATTTAAAGGGTGATACTTGATTAGATATCAGAGCCGCTAAGATTGTGATGTTAAAGGATTACTTAATGATATAAACTAGAAATGTCAAGATTCCAGGCAAATCTAGCAACTTTTTCAGTGCTCATTCAAAAAACTTAAAATTCTTAAAAAAAAAAAACAAACAACTATCAGGCCTCCCTGGTGGCACAAGGTTAAGTCTAAGCACTATGAAGCTATCCGCAGCCACTGCAGCACGAGTTTGATCCCTGGTTAGGGAGCTAACCCACATGGCACAGCAGATCTGTCCTGACTTGCCCGCTGCTTCCCTGAGCAGTGTATTTCAGTCAGTTTGCCTGTTCGGCTCCCCACTCTGTCTCTGGTGAATCTTCTAAGCCCCACAAACCTTTGGCCTACACCTCAGCTCTTGCATGCATAAATAAATCAATCTTAAAAAAAAAAACTATTACTATTAAAAAAAGACCAATTCAGCAAAGTATATTTGAGTGCCAGGAGACCACAGACAGTATTCTTAGCTATGAGATCCAATGACCTGCAATATTGCATAGCAATTATCAACTCTGATGAGTCAAAAATAAACTATTTCATTAATAGTCCTGACATATGAAACACTGTCTTATGGTAGATGCTGTCTTATGGTAGATACTTAATTTTCAATGTATTATTTTAAACATAGCAAAAGAACTCTGGGCAAAGAGTAAATTTGAAGGTCTGTCCTCACCCATTACACCTGCATCTTGGAAGCAGCTGTTATTGCTGTAGATAGATAATGAATTGATTGATTGATTGACTGATAGACAATTTATTTTAAAGTGTCTTAAGTTGTGACCCATGGTGTTTCATCATGTAAGGGTACAAAGAAATGATCTGAATTTTAAAAAAATATGTGTCTATGTTTTGTCAGTGAGATATTACTGGAAGTTGCTATGGACTGATCCACAACACAGGCCAACAGTGAGATCATTACTGATTTTAAAAGGCCCTAATCTGTAGTATCTTGGTGTGCTGAACATGAACATAACCCTGAAAAACTTTTATTAGCTCTTGTTTTGAAGATATTTCATATAATTCATTTAGATAATTCATTTTATATGTTTCACCATGTGAATTCATCCAGTAGGACTGCAACAACATCTTAAATCAGCCGAGAATGATATAATATTGCATCACATTGCATAATACCATCATGCACACATCATTCAGACTTGATTGTATCATTTTCTGATGCAATTCAATACTACTGCGAGGCAGCTGCTGAAGTAAGCTGACGTCAGCAGTGCACTATAGAAAGCCCCGTCGGAAAGATTGAGCATTGAAAATATTTCAGACTTTGTGCGAGACAGTTTAAACTACTGTTCCATAGAACTGTTATTATTTTATCCATTTAGGCACAATACAGAACAGTAATGCCTCAAAAGTGCATTAGTAGCATGCACAATTTCTGCTCTGTTTGTGGGGAAGTGACATTTGCCAACCAGAAGAAAAGGATCACTTTTCAAGTGAAGAAGGCTTATCACCTTTACTTCAGATGCAAGGTAGGTGATCAAGACAAACCTTGGGCCCCACATATATGCTGTGCTACATGTACAACACAGCTTTCACAGTGGTTAAGTGGCAAATGACCATCCATGCCGTTTGTAGTCCCCATGGTGTGGAGAGAGCCAAGCAACCACATAAAAGACTTACTTCTGCTTGGTTCCTCCTCCTTCTGGCAGAATAACGAAGCAAAAGAAATCAAGAATAGTCTACCAAACATTCCGTCTGCATCTAGACCAGTTCCACATGGTGAGGGACTTCCTATTACAGAGCCTCCAGCAGAAGATTCTCTTGATCCACTGATGAGGACAAGGGTGAGCTGTCCTGTTCTTCTCCTGTTCCATCAGCATGCAGTGATGCAGGTTTTCACTATGGTGCATCATCAACCCCACACAGACTAACACAGGAAGAACTAAATGACCTGGTTCATGATTTGGATTTATCCAATAACAAGGCAGAATTGCTAGGATCAAGACTCCAATAATGGAATCTTCTAGAAGATGTCACAATTACTTTCTATTGAAAGCTCCACCAGCAGTTGGAGCCTTTCTTCAGAAAGGAAAGTACTCTGGTATTCTGTTCCGATATTGAGGGCTTCATGAATGCCTTAGAAATCGCTCATGACCCACAAGAATGGAGACTATTTCTAGACTCTTCAAAACTGAGTCTTAAGGCTGTGCTTTTGCACAATGGAAACCATCTTCCATCTATTCTATTCCTGAACAGCTGTACAAGAGACAAGCGAAGAAATCTAAGAAGCAGTCTATGACTGGATTTTTTACAGGTATTAACCATAGGCCTATTACTATTGGCATGCATTTTGTGATGTAAAAATCAATTTATTGCAGATTACAAAAAAAAAAAACTAGAGCCAAAATTAGAATTTGACCGTCATATTCTTGTTGAGCACAAATTGATAGGAAATGACTAATTTTATTTCATATAATGTGCTAGATTATAAATTATATAACAGGAATGGGACTGAGTAAGAAAAGAAGTGTCAGTGCTGAGAAATAATATTTTCTATGAAATTAAGTGGGGTGGCCAGAATAGACCTCACCAAGGTGTTTGACCCATTCACCTCAAGTGATGGAGCTGCCATTAACTGAGATGGAGAAGTGCCTGTGACTAAGGTTTGAAGAGACATTTCCGATGCTGTTAGACATGCAAATGGAATGTCAAGTAGACAGACAGATATGTGAATCTAGAACTAATGGGAGAAGACAGATACGAATTAGGAAACGAAAGGCATGTTATGGCATTTAAAACCATCAGATTAAATGAGATCACTCAGAGAGAAGGAAATGATTGAAATGGGATCCTAAATAAGTCTGCTCTTTAATATATACTCAGTCTACTCAATGAAACTGTCCCCGATATTATATGAACAAATAAGATTTCATATTATTATCTCTATATTCTACAGAGGAGAATCTGGTATGAACTGTTTGCTTCTGGAGTGCCTTTCACACGTGTTTTATGACCGTTCCACAGTGCTTGCTAGCTTATAAATACACCTCAAAAGTTTACAATATTTTATAGCTATATAACCTTATTTATAAGCTTAATTTGTGAAAATGGGAGATATGAAAAATGGATTGCTAATTATTTTTATTACTTCTATATTTTCTTTTTAGATATTTAACTTGTCACTTGTATCATCATTCTTATGAAGTCTTTATCTAATAATTCTAATTTCATTATATGTCCAGAGACAGGGCCTCAATTGAAGAGTCTTTGCGATACTTAAAGTATAGAGCAGTAATTCTGGATTTGGGGAGTTAAATGGCAATGACGAGATAATTATGAAAGAATCATCTAAGTTGAAGACCCCAAAGTCTCACACACACACACCAATAAAAGAACGGGAAGGAAATACACACACACACACACGGGTGTGTGTGTGGTTGTGTATGTATACACAAACAATCTACAACTATATATAATCATATGTAAGTATATGTATAGTTTATAGTCCTGGTGATTAAATGAATGAGATGAGATAGTATTACACTTTAAAAAGACACTAGTGGGGCCTACTTGGTGGCACAACGGACTGAGCGCAGCACTATGAAGCTATCCAGAGCCACTGCAGCACAAGTTTGATACCAGGCCAGGGAGATTCTCACATGGCACAGCAGACCTCTCCTGTCTTGCCCACTGCTCCCCTCAGCAGTGTATTTTGGTCGATCTGCCTGTTCTGCTCCCCACTCTGTCTCTGGTGAATCCTCTCACCACCCAATGCCTCTGGCCTATACCGCAGCTTGTATGAATAAATAAATAAATCTTAAAAAAAATATAAAAAAGACACTAGTGGTAGGTATAAATAACTGCAGGGGACAACATTATTTCAATTTTAGATATTTCAGTATAATGATCCCTTTTTGTCTTGTAACAAACTAGATTTTTCTCAAGTGACCTTTTATTTGGGGATTTTCCTCAAAGATTAATTAGGGACAAGGCAACTTCAGCTTAATTCAGTTTAAACAATAGGTCTGTTTTTCTACTTATTTGTTCATTTATAGATTGTCATCTGTATTTTTACATTTCTTGCAAGTTAAGAGATTGTAGTTTCATTACATTTGATCATATGTAGTAAGTGTAAACCTATGGTATGAGCGATGACAAAGACAGAGTGCCTAACCACCTCTATTTGAAGTCCCCTAGGATTTGGGTTAATTAATGAGACTCATCCAAAGGTTATACATGATCTATTACTTCCTCTAATTAGAAATAATAATCCTGATCATTATGCTGGTTAGCTGGAAAGAAGTAAGATGAATGTGCTTAACTATGATTAATAGTCTTCTTTAAGCAGTGTAGATCTCTTCTGTCACTGAGTTATATGCAACTGGGCTGCAACTCAATGCTCTTTGATGATATATATTTTTTAAAACAGAAAAAAATAGTAGTCTGGCAGATATTTTTGTCTTTACTAATAAAGAACAATCACATTAGTATTTTTATATCATTTAACACAATAGAAAATTAGTATTTCCATTTTACATGAAACAGCTGTTTAAGAATATACATATTTTTTTATATTTTACAACTTCTCCAAAGTTACATGAATACCTCTGTGTTTCATCGTTTAGTCCATCCCGTGGAGGTGAAACAGACTATTGCACATGATTATCTATCTCTTTTAACTAAAAAAAATGATGATGATGATGGTGGTACTATCTATTTACTAAAGATTTTTAAGGACTGATGACTATCCTTTGCTTACTGACAGCTTTATCTGACACTTTATATGCCAAAAAAGTTAAGAAAAGTTATAATCTGGTTAGAGAAATACAATACATCCACAGAGAAAGTTAATCATCTTACTGTAACTTGACTAATTTAGTTGTATGTGGTTGAATATTTCAGATTCCTTTTGGATAAAAAGAAAATAGAATCTATATGGCTATGTATTTTAAAGCCTGTAATATTCTATATGAAGTTTAATATTGGTTTTAATGTCTGGTTAAAGCAAGGTATGATTATCCAAATCAGGAAATCGAGACAAGGAAGTTATATTTCTTATGCAAATATGATTTTGAGATCAAAATCTGCAACAACATAAAAGTAGATGGAAGAAGGAGGCAGTCAAAATTTAGCATTACATGTATGTTAGAGTTTGTTAACCAACGAAATAGGGTATTTTAGGAATAAAACACAAACGCTAAGTCAGGTGAGCCTCATCTAAACCGTGGTGTTACAAGTGACTGACCGTGCAGCCTGGGATTACTTTACTTATGAAAAGCAATATGCTCTTTTTTGACAGTGACAGGTTTATCTCAGACATTTACTGAGAGAATTATATAGGCTAATATATATATATATGAAATTATCATAGTATCAACATGTGCTGTTTAACAAATGATACATGTTTCCCTTCTACGGTACGTATGTGCCTAGCCATTTGTGACCTATACTTGAGTTTCAAAATTAGGATTCCTTTTCATTATTTTACGGCAGGAACCAGTGTAACCAAAGCGTTAGTCTAATCAGTATTTGCAATTAATGCATTAATTTACAAATGTTGATTTTTTAAATAAAATTATAATAGTACTTAAGTTTTTATTTTTGTTATCAAATTTGTGGCTAGATTTCCTATTTGAGACTTTAAAATGAGATTGCTACCACATAGATATGACAGCCCAAAAGCACAGATCCTAATATATTCCTTTGAAAATTAATTCCTGCACTCTCTAAATATATAATTTCATCATTCAAATTTTCCTTTTAATATTTTTATTTAAAAATTCATAAAATTTTTTCTATTTGCAATATATGTGTTCTATTAGATCAAACAATGCAATAACCTGTTTATCATTATTTAAATAATTATTGCATTTTTAATGAGCTATTCATAACAAAGAAAGCTAGACAATTACTGTGTACTCTAAACTATGCCTAAATTAAGGGCTTTAATAAACATAATCCATAGTTTAAAATAATAAATTAAAAAAATCATGTATATTGATTGCAAACATGTGAAAAAATATATATCTATGTGTAAATGGTTGGTAAGGTTTCCTGAAGAACATAAAAATTGAAGTACCAATTAAAGAAAATAAACTGGAAATTGAGGGAGAGAACATGTAAAGAGACAAAAATAAAGAAAAACACTCCGTAATTTTATAGATTAAGCCAACCTCATTGACAGTTCTTATGTTAGAGTTAGAAGCAGAGGATACAAATATAATGCATTCAATCTATAAGACTTCTTAAAATACAGATTGAAAGACATCTAAATCTTGATATTAGAGAACCTAGGGAAAATAACTGAGCTTGCCAAAGAACTAAACTGTGTTTATTTTCACTAGAAATATAGCTGGGGGTTTCAATTTCGACTTAAACGTTGGAAGTTAGGGATACTTTATGAATATTCCTTATTTTTATTATTCATTTAAAACAAAATATCCACACAAATACAGTTCATTTTATTAATTCTCAATGACTGTTTTTATCACCAAAATGACTCTTCAAAAAAAAATATATGTACTATATACATATGTATATAGTAATGTATATTTAGTAATAATTTGCAAAATCTTCACATTGACAAAGATCTTAAACCATTTTGAATTTAAATGGAGATAATATCCTAAACAATTAATTTAATCACAATGTCACTCTGTCAATCAACTATAAAAATGACATCTTGATAAATTAATAAGATCTTTCTGAAGTCGTTTACTGAGTTAATCTTCATATTACATAAATGTGTTGATAGCTGGACATATGCCCTTCTAAAAGCATAGAAGTAATGATTATGAAAACTGTTAAAATTTGAATTTTAAATTAAAATTTGAATTTAGAAATAAATACCTGTAGCCCTTGCCCATCCATGGTAACAGAGTTGGCTCTTTGCATTTTGTTCTTGTCAGTCACCTTATTTGGCTGCTGAGAACCACCCTTTTCCTTTTTCACTGTTGTTAATCTTTCCTGTAAGGAAAAAAAAAAGACCTTTTGAAAAATGCTGTTCTACTAAAAGGAATAACACGTAAAAAAGTTTCAGGGCTACAAACTTGAGCCCAAGTTTCTAAATTGAGTTTCTAGTGAATATGACAACTATTCCTTTCAAATGGCTCAACATATGTGACAAATGCATGATCAAAATATCACTTAAAGAATATGAAAAAAATCAAATGGTATTGTCCCTATGCATTCAGTTATGACTCTACTACAAGTTATTAGGGGACACTAAATCTATTTATTTTCATAAACAATGGGACAATAAATAATATAGAATTATAATTTAAAGAATCTGGTACTGGGCCTCCCTGGTGGCACAGCGGGTTAAGTTGCAGCACTATGAAGCTATCCAGAGCCACTGCAGCACACATTCGATCCCCAGCCAGGGAGATTCCCACATGGCGCAGCAGACCTCTCCTGCCTCACCCACTGCTCCCCTCAGCAGTGGATTTCAGTCAATCTGCCTGTTCTGCTCCCCATTCTGTGTCTGGTGAACCCTCTCACCACCCCATACCTCTGACCTGCACCCCAGCTCTTGTATGCATAATTAAATCTTAAAAAAAAAAAAGAGTCTGATACTAAGTACTGGATTTCTTGAGACATGCTTTATCTTGTTTGCTTGCATTGTCTTATTTATATAGCTTATATCCTGCCATTACTATGATTTTATCTAGCATTGAGTTCTTAAAAGGCTTAGGTTACAAGATTTACATAAAAGTTACCTTGGTTAGTTACATTGAAAGCGGTCATTTGTGATCAGTCTACTATACATTTACTACTGGACATTTACTACTCCCTGATGGCCTAGGGGTTAAGTCTAAGAGCTATCACCACGATAGCCTGAGTTTGTTCCCCAACCAGGGAGCTAACCCACATATGGCACAGCAGACCTCTCCTGTCAGGCCTGCTGCTCCCCTTAGCAGTATATTCAGTAAATCCGTCTGTTTTGCTTCCCATTCTGTCTCTGGTGAATCCTCTTACCCCCCGCACCTCTGGCCTATACTCCAGTTCATCTATGTAAAAAAAAAAAAATTTAAAAAGAGACATGTTTATGTGCATCTGTCAAGAGATACTAAATCATCTATTAGCATTAGTTTAGTCTTCTGTATACCTATGGCTAAAGACATTCCTATGTGGTTAGAATCTCCAATGAGCAGAGAGCAGCTGATTAAGTAGCTTCATGTCTCTCCAGAGAGTCACTGCACTGAGTATAAACTGTGGTATAGACTAGACAAAACATATACTACTTTGTAGTAACAAAGCAAATTTTAAAACTCAAAATTGAGTTTTCAATTGATGATATTTTATTTTTGAAACCTAGAATTATCAGAAATATATAACAATTTAAGACTCTTCAGTATATGCATCTGTATGTAAATTTCATTATATAATCTAGAGAGTATTGAAATTAAAAAAAATTTATTTAAACACACACACCAAGAAAACCAAGCGATTTCCATCTTTGAGGGAAATATACACAGTGAATGGAATTTATAAATTAATTAAGGTTGAACATTTACAAGCAGGAGAGACACACAACCATTTAATTTTCTCCAGAGATGCCTTTTCCTATACTCATTTATGTTTATTTCGACATAGCATATATTTATTTAAGCAACATAAGCTGATAGGAGGGTACTTGGATACTTTTCCTAATCTCCATTGAGAAAATTCTGTACATGTTCTCTATATTAAATGAGGTGCAGGGAGGAGGATGCAACTGCATTCTTCAACATCTGTCCACAAAAATTTCACTAGTCTGTTTTGAGAATTTGTTACCTTGACTGGCAGAACTGTGTTATGATATTTAATAGAGTTACTCTCAATGGTAACATTATTGAAAAATTTCAGGAAGAACAAACCAAACTTATTTTACATTATAATTGAGGATGAAATTACTCTCTGGTAATAGGGAGCAATGCCCATCATTTCATCTTCAATTTTTTTTTTAAGTTTTTGAGCTCTAAACCACAATGTACATTACTTGTTATAATTAAGGAAATTTTTGTTCTGCCAGATAAATTATCCCAGATACAAAAAGGAGTTGGAAAATAATTGTGTTAGTCAATATAGATGATTGAAATGTTGAAAAGAGCTACTCTAGCCGAGAAATAATCATGAAAGAATATAGAACTATATCTACAAAATATAAAATAGTTATTGATATTTTAGCATTTTCATATATCAACCACTTGTGTTTGCTATGCAGACATTTTAAATACAGAATTCAATGTTTTGTGAACCTTAGTCTCCACAAGCAGCACAATAGATCTTAACTGGGGAATATATTGTATTAGAATTCCAAAAGAATAATCACCATAATAAGCACAGAAGAAAAGCCAAAAAGACCATTCATAGAAAACAGAAAGATGAAATAAATGAAATAAAACATCACTTGAAATATGTGCTGTAAAGAAAATCTTTTCTATATCATGCTGCTTCTCAGAGGTAGAGTATTTGTATATCTCTGAAAACTGCTTTCACAAAATGAATGCATACCACAATATTTAAGCCTGCTATTATTGATCACTTACAATCTATAAGCAGCAAGTGATGATTACCTCAACCACAGGGATTTCTTCTTTTTGTCCAATCCCAGCATGAAAGACAGGTGACAGCAAAGCACCTCATTTGGTGCAGAGCCACAAAAGAGGGTGCTTTACTGCCAACAGCATCCTGCACTGGAATCGTGGACTTGGCTTTCTCCACTACTGACCGATTCCCTGGGACAGAGATAACTCTATTGCCACTAGATCTGTGCCACAGAAACTTCCCAGAGAGCCTGAAATTTTAACCAAATGTAACAGATATGTATGTACCTCCTTGAAGCAGAGAGGTTACCAAATTCATCATGGCTTATACCTTGTAAGAGTTCTGAGAAGCCAACTTACCTATGCTACAAAGACACGCCTTTCACTGTTGTAGGATTTGAACATTTTCGTGACTGAGAGAGACTAACTCATTTCAAAAATGGCAGACTTTTAATTTACCAGGAATCCTTTAAAATTGCAGCAAAACTTATTCTTGCTGAGTAACAAGGTAGGATGAGTTTAAAAAATATTTTATAAAGTTTTAAATTACAATGCATGTTATAAGATTTCCATTTCTTTTTAATTTTGCTAAATATATATTTTTTAAACAAAAACAAAAATATCTTTGGGCAAAGGCAAAAGTATGGAGTTGGTATGGATCAGTTTTTTTTTTTTTTTTAATAATTGCTACACAGACTTGGGTAAGTTATTAACTATCTCTAAATCACCTTATAATTCATCTATAAAATGAGAAAATTTGTGTGAAGACAAATTGAGAAAAAGCAGAAAAAATCACTTGCATAAAATAGGCACTCAGTAAATGGTAGTAATTTTTAAATATAAATAATGAATAATAGAATTATTTTAAAAAGGGTATTAAATTTTTCAGTTTAGTATATCATAGGTGTGCTGTAGGTGTGGTAGGAATTAACGACAGGTGCTATGAAATACTTTACTTACTTTATATCCAGTCACCATAACTGGATATAATTTTTGTGATCTGGGCAGAGTACTTAGGGAGAGATGAGAGTCTGACTATTAATATAACATAACATAATATAAACATATTCTGTCTTTAATACTAGGCAGAATTAAAGCTAATGTTAAAAGTCCCTGAATGTGTCACATATCATGTAAACTTGAAGGTACAATTCGCAACTCAACCCACAAGGTCTGCTTCTCATGCACCACACATGATGCCCATATTTCTCTTAGGATAATTTCATAGTGGGTATAAAACACATACACAATTTCTGCTTAAGAATTTCTAATCAAAGGAAAAGAATGAGAAGGCCCGTGCCCAAATTATTTAGTCTGGGCACTAAGTGTTTGGCCATGCTATTATAAAATTGTGTGTACGTGTATAGAACTGATTTTCACTTATGCTTCATTGTCTTTGTAAGTCATATTCATACCCAAGGAAAGCTGAAGGTTAAGCATGAGAAGGCAGCCCTCTTGTACACTCAAACGAAATCATCTCTTTCTACAGTCCAGTTAAATGCTCAAATCACACATTGACTCCCCTGCAATCCCCAATGTGTTTAACTTAATTTCCAGTAGAATTTATCTTATTATTTTAGCATTGTAAATTATTATTCAACCATTGAATTCTAAATATAAAATGAAAGAGTAGTTTCCATGAAAAATAATTTGCATACTTTGGGAAGACACAATAATACAGTTGTGTGTGTGTGTGTGTGTGTGTGTGTGTGTGTGTGTGTGTGTGTGGAATGGTCACAGGTCAAGTAAAATTTGAACTCAATTATGAACCTTCTGGGAATTAATAATTAAAATGAGAGGTTTTCTTTCTTATTTTCAAATTAACCTCACAAATGTCCTTAAATTACTGTTATGCTTCAAAACAATTGAGACTGAGTATGGCAGATGCTAACACTCTGATAAATGAAAGGCTATTTACTATATGTAGATATAGATTTGTGCTCTTTTTTTTAAAGATTTATTTATGCATACAAGTTGGGGTACAGGCCAGAGGCATGGGGCGGCGAGAGGGTTCACCAGAGAAAGAGTGGGGAGTAGAACAGGCAGATTAACAGAAACACACTGCTTGGGGGAGCAGTGGGCCAAGCAGGAGAGGTCTGCCGCACCATGTGGGATTCTCCCCAGTTGGGCGTCAAACTTCTGTCTGCCGACAGCTCCATGACACAGTGCTTAACCGCTGCACCACCAGGGAGGCCCTAGATCTGTGCTCTTAGAAAAGGTCTTGGGCCTCCCTGGTGGCACGGCGGTTGAGCGCTGCACTGTGGAGCTGTCGACAGTTCGCGATGCGAGCCCGACACCCAGTCGGGGAGAATACCACATGTTGCGGCAGACCTCTCCTGCCTCGCCTGCTGCTCCCCTCAGCAGTGTGTTTCTGATCTGCCTGTTCTGCTCCCCGCTCTGTTTCTGTTGAACCCTTTCGCCGCCCCATGCCTCTGGCCTGTACCTCAGCTCGGATGTATAAATAAATAAATCTTTAAAAAAAAAAAAAAGAAAAGGTCTTAATCCTATGTCAAAATGTAGTCACTGAAAACACATTCAGATATTTAAGTATTATGTTTAAGGAATGTATAACCTTTCTGTAAGATCCCTTATATACACTTTTAACTGCATTTTTTATTAGCCAATGAATAACTGTTGCTGATAGTGGAACATAAGGTTTTCTTTTGTGTGTGTGTTCTATGTGTGTTTTCACACACTCACTCATGTCTATCCCCATAATTAGGCTAAGGAAATCTTTAGACCAACATAGTTGAAAATTCTTAGATTGTGACTTCAGAGGATAGTAGGAAGTTTAAATTAATTTATATCAATATATCTTGCTTAAAAAAAGCAGCGAAAAAATAAAAATACATTAACAAATGAAAAAACACATCATGAAAATTAGTAATTTTGATTTACTTAGTCTATATGATACAAATTACATAGTTAAATATAGGAGAGCTTTGGAGATTACTAAGGCTCAGGAAAAAACTAAATCTCAAAAATGGTGCCTATAATCGTCTGGATGATGATATGGGCTACAATTAACTCAAGGATCTGAACACAACTAACACTTAAATTATTAGAAGAAATGATAAAATTTCCAGAAAATGTTGTCACTTGAGTATGTAATTTAACATCTCTTCTTATAATAATTATGATAACAATGATATCAACTAATATAAAGAATATAGTATTTAGTATTTCTCTTAGATCAGATACATTATATTTGGGAAGCAGATGGGGTATGGTCTAGGTTGTTTGGTGGAGGGAAAAAATAATAAGCCAATAAAAGCCATATTTCAAGCATATCTCCAAATATACTTCCAAGAATAACTCAAGTAACAAATTGCGATTACTAAAAATGTCAATGAAGCAGTTCTATTCTAATTAGAAAATTTTTAGTGAGGTGGGGTACATATATTGCAGTTTTGTACATTTTTTATTTTCTAAATAAATCTACACACATATGGATAATAAAAAAAGTTTTTTTCTTTCCTAAGAAAGCAGATCCGGAAATACAGTTTTAAGGGGGGAGTGCCATGTGGAGATTATTCTTCAGAGATTAAAAACAATTGAATAGGATACCTTCACAGAACAATGCACAGGCTTTGTTTGATTAACGCAAACCTAACACTTTACTGAAAATAAATGCTATGTCAAATCCTGCATTGACTTTCAAAATAAGTCATTTTATTTTTAATGAAATATGTGACAAATTTGAACAAAATCTGTGACAATACTTTATCCTAATGACTTTTTATGCAACATCATATGCTAAATGATTAATGCAGATGTACTCTTTGTAAAGTGATGAGTACTTTAGAGTGAGGAAGAGTTTCTCAATCTACTATGAATGAGGCTACATTTTAATAGCTAGAGGAAAGAACTGTTCAGATTTTTTGCAAGGTATTTACATTTACCTTGACAAATAGGTATGATGCTATCCTTAGACACTTGCCAAAACTCTTTTCAATGTAACTTGTATTTTCTCTATATACTTTACTTCATATAACTGCTGCTTTTTCTAATGCTTGTCATATATATAGATTAGAAATGCTTCAAACCTATAATAACCCATCATGGAAACCTGAAGATATGTAAATCCAAATACCAGAATATGAGAAAAAAATACACAAATTCATACTAGTAGGTCACCAAGACATCCCCAAATAGTGTTTATAACAATATAAGATGTATAATGATCTATAATTAAAAGAGTGAATTTTTTTTGCTTACGCACCTCAGGGCCTGAAACTCCTGAAGTGGGCAGAGTCTGTTGAAAGAGAGAAGTTCATATTAAAGCTGAAAAAACGACAAACTGAAAACAAATAAATACCCATGAAGGTTCTTATATCACTATACTCCTGTGAAATAAATGAATAAATTACAATGGTATTTTCTTTCATAATTTTTCTTATTATCATTAAATAAATGAATCTTAGTTACAAAATTAGAAATGCTTTAATGCAGGATTAGTTGTAGAGTTACTTATGCAGAATACAATTTCTTCCACCCAACGTGACCTCTTTGGGTTGCAGCCTCAGTGACCTCCCTACAACAACAGTTAGGTATTACATTCGTATATCACTCATAAACCATTTCTACTCATGTTTTAAATTGACTGTTCACCCAGCCCACTACTCCATTTTACAAACCAACTCCCATTCTTTCCTAAAAATGCTCAGTCTTTTTGATGTAAACATTGCTATCGCATTGGTTTCATTTTGTGATACTCTGGCAAATAAAGAAAAAATATCCTATTAATATTAGTAAAAAAAAAATAAAAATATAATTAAATAGTAGCAAGATTATATTTGAGATTCTCATTTTTTTTTTAAATAAAACTAAGTACACTGAAAGCCGGTCTTCATGACAAGGCACCTACCTTCAGTTATTCAAGACATCCCACTCCCTTTTCCAAGTTACTTTGGGAAGGTTTTTGGTTTTTGACAAGAAACAGATAAAAGGCTACAGAATCCCAAAAGCTTCTGTCCTTTTGGGTCTTAGAACATAAAACACAAATTTGGAAAAATTGTTGACAAATCACACATAAAACTAGACATAGCTTGCCTATGGTCAAGGGTAGTAAGTATAGGAAAAAAAGAGGGAGCTAGGAGTTCTCCAACATTGTGCATCTCTGTAAAGAAGGGTACAGCCTGGATGTTTCCTCCCCAGGTTGTAGCTATAAGGAACCCAATGATGTCTGAAAACTAATAGCACAAATATTAGTTTACTTCCTTTCCCAGTAGAACTTCAGGAAGGCAGCAAGTATCAAAAGAATAGTCACATCTCAGATAAAGCATGAGGAAGCTTCAGAGCTGCTCAGCATATAAATGGATTAGCAGGATTCAATGCACCCCAAAGTGGAACAGAATGAGAAGATTTGAAGGACAGCGCTAGCGAAAATTAACATCTTCAGAATACAACTCCATTTGTATATTTCCATAAGATACGTAAAAAATACTGCAGCTGATGATATTTAATCAAAAGAAGTCATGAAGTCTGGAAGGATGATTCAAGTCAAGTATCCAATTGACAGGAGAATTCTGTGGAAGTAATTGTTTTACAGGCAGATTGACAATGAGTTTGGTAGAGCCTCATTGAAAGAACTGTCCTTGACTTCTGAGTTTAATTCTGTCTACATAACACCTAAGGCATCAGGTGGTGGAGAAAATCTTTGTTAGAGTTTCAGTCCTGGATCAGTTCAAAGCTTTTTGTCAGCTTCATTATCTTTCTTCCCCAGTTCCTGGTTGAAGCTTAGATTTGAATAAACATTTCAACCTAGAGGTAAGTGCTTTATCCTATGTTCTTTATCCAGTTTTATACCTTGGACTCAGAAATGTCTCAAACTACAACATTAAGATGACTACTATCAAGCAGTCTTCTAGGTCTTCTAGGTTAGTCACAGATATATACTGCCTGGAAAAGAATCTATGCTCACTGTGCATACATCTGTATAGAGAAAGGAAATACAAGTGCAAATATTGTAGTTACCAAATTAGAAAACCACCTAGTACAAATCAAAAACCTCAAATAGACCTGTCCAGCCCACCACTACCAATGAAGAAAATAAACCAATGAAAGATATTCTTTAAGATAATTGTAAGCATTTGAAAGTAAACAGAATAACAGCTGACATTATGAAATTATTGTTAAATTCATATGTGTGATAATATATTATAGTTGTATAGAAAATTATCCTTAATCTTGGAGGATGCCAGCTGAAGAATTTAAGGATATAGTGTCATACTGTTTCAATTTACTTTTAAAATGTTCCACTTAATAAAACGCTTATCATGTGTGTATTGATACAAATATGTATGTATGTACACTCAAAATAAAAACATGATTATATATTGTATACGTATATATGTGAATACATATGTATATGTATACACGTGTGTGTGTGTGTGTGTGTGTGTGTGTGTGTGTGTGTGTGTCTGAATAATGGCAAAACCACAATTACTGACTCTGGGTTGGAGACATATTGGATTCACATGGCCCAGTGCCACAAAGGACAAATATTATACCAAGTGGTATAATGAAAATTCTATTTTAAATTCTCCTCCACCCATTAAAAAAAGACACTGAGATAAAATGTAACCCTGGGCCTCCCTGGTGGCACAAGGAGTTAAGTCTCAGCAATATGAAGCTAATGGCAGCCAATGCAGCACGAGTTTGATACCCAGCCAGGGAGCTTCCCACATGGCGCAGCAGACCTCTCCTGCCAGTGTACTTTAGTGGTGCATTTCAGTAAAATCGCCTGTTCTGCTCCCCACTCTGTCTCTGGTGAATCCTCTCACCCTGCCCCCCATGCCTCTAGCCTTCACCCCAGTTCTTGTATGCATAAATAAATAAATCTTTTTAAAAAATAAAATAAAATTGAATCCTGACTGTCATTTGCTACCATTTGTGTAGAGAATTGGTAACTGATGATATTCATGTTTGCAGATTTTTTCTTTCTCAATTCAGGATAACGGGGATATGGATTACATTCTGACAGTGAAGTTGTCAGAGGGGCAATAAGATGAAGAAAGAAAAGAAACAGTAGAGATTTTATCACTACTTTAATAATGGGAAGGCAGTTAATTAAGAATGAGTAGTACGATCAAGCAAAATCGAAGATTCAACTGGAACTAGATTTTGTAAGCATGTAAGAGAGAAAGCCACCAACTTTGAGAATTTTCTCCAGCAACACTCAGCTGTCTGAGAAAGAAGACACTAAAAAGTCACACCAAGAATAAAGGTGATGCAAACAATATATCTATGAGCTCACTTACAATGACACATGAGATGTGACACACAAGATGCATAGCAAATCATGTATTAGTGCTCCCCTCGCGAACCTATCTCTGACTTACCATGGTAAGAAAATCATGGCAACTAGGTAAATTAAAAAGAAGTAACTTGCAGAAAACAACTTCAGATATATTTTTACGTCAACTTTTTACTACACTTTTCATATATAAATTTTTACTCCTCTTTTTAAATATCAAGAATGAGCAGAGTAAATGTTTTAGTTTTTAGAAAATTATCATGAGTGTGAAATCCTAAATGTAATATATTTTTAATCAGAATTAACATAGGAACTGTATATTTTTATTTAATAAAATGTGAGATGTGACTACAGAGGAATGTGATTGATTCTCCTTAATCAGTATCACTTTAATATTAAATAGAATACACAGTGCAGATAATTAGTTTAAAAGATGCATTTGCCTTCAGGACTCTTATTAAGTTCAAACTAATATCAAAGAAATTTTAAAAATCCTATTATTCTTAAGTATTGAGATATCTCTTGTCTTCATATTTTCTAATATGTAATCATTATAAATTGACAATTTAATCAAAATTGTCATAGGGTAAAGAAAAATCTCTAGTAGAGAGATTATTGGAGGCTTCACTTAGTTAAAACTTTAATAATAGCACAGTACTCACATTAAAATAGTCATCAGTTATTTCAATACTTTATGCCTATAAAGAATGTTCATATTTTTGATTCACCCCATGTTTACTGTTTCATTCAATCCTCAACATTAAAATAAAATAGCCCCACTTTCAGATAGGGAAACTAAAAATCAGAAAAGCTAAAATGACGAGCCCAAGAAAATTGCCAGTGACAGAGTTCATACATAATGCTCTTCTATCCTAAACTCCATTTATCCAAATAACAGCAAGTTTCGCAAGATTTTTTTAAGTTGATTCTTGTAGCTATGTTTCTATTGTTTAAGTAATCAAAAATCAAATTATTTTAAAATGCTTATAAACACTGCAAAGTATTTAGAAACCACACGTAATTCTGTTTTGTCTGAAAAAAAAATAACTTGAATATCAATATGGATTAATGTAACCCAATAATTTTCAGTGGAGTGGTGTAAAGTAGCCAAAGAAGGTTATTTTAAATATTCTTTTCCTTTTATACAATTAGGCGTTTATAGCATCAAAAAGAAGAGAGAGAAGCAGGTTTGGAAAAACAACAGTTGTCTTTCTAAAACAGTACACTGTCTAGACCTAAGAGGTAAAGTGCTCTTTCCTCACACACAAAAATAAAATGTATCAATAGCATTTCAACAATTTAAAACCAGAATACCTTTGGACACGATCAGCTTTATTTTTGCATTGCCGCTTCATAATTTTTTTAACATTTTATGATTTTTCAGGTCCTAAATACTTATCCTCACACGTGAACACAATATGAATTTTTAAAAGTGAGACAGAAATTATTTTTATGCTATGTCTTTTAACAACATTTTTAATCAAAGATTATTTCAATGTATGGAACATATATCAATTAGAAGAGTCATGCATTGTTTTTTTTTTTTTTCTTTCCTATAACATTTGACAATAAAATATTTTGGAAGACCCACATCTGTCATCTTTCCAGATTTCAGTACTCACTTGAACCAGATTTTTAAGCTTACACCAACATAAATGTAATAATAATATTTTTAAATGAGATGACTTCACTGCCTAATTATAAAGCACTTACAAAAAGATTCTATTCTTGACTTTGTAAATGTGACTGTCAGTGTGTATTTTCAGAGTTTTATTCAGGAGATACTGAAGAGAAGGGAGTGAGGTTTCCTCCTCAATAGGTGGGCATGTCTGTGTCTAAAAAGGAAACTCGCTGAAGCATGGGGGCAATACACTTGGTGCAATGGGCATTTGGAAACTTAACGGGAATCAACTCTCTCTTAATAATAATATTGGAAATGTTCCTTTTAAGAAATATCCAAATCAATTCATAGATTTTTACATATATAAAACAACCAACAAGAACAACTAAAAGTCTTTCTAATGTTACTGTTTATTGTGTTGCTTACTTGACTAGCTAGTGAAACAAAACTATTATAAAAATGTTATTCTACTTAGATCTCATAAAATTATCAGAAGGCAACATGGTTAATAAAGTGTTCTCCAAATTCTTTTTAGCTGTGATCTACAATAGGAATGTTTGCATATTTACATACTTGTGAAATAATTATACAGAAATCAATTAATATGCGTGCCCTACTTTCTGATATATTCCATTATGCTCTTCTCTCTTTACTTCTATTCTTCAACACTTTACTCTAATTTTTTCTTTCCATTCCTTATTTAAAAGATGGTCTATATCCCTAAACTTACTTCATGCCTAACCTACTGTTGAAGAATACTGCATAAAATGAAAAATAGGTTTAGAACATGGGATTCTGAGTATGCCGTGTAGCTTTAGGTGATTTTAATCTAAGTTTCTCTCTCCTCACATATACAGGGTAATTACAGCTATACCTACCCTAAGGGTTCAAGTATATCCATCAAATTTAAACTATCAATAACATAATTTTATCAATCTCAGACACCCCAAATCCCACGGCCTGTTAAAAGAGTAACAAGAAAGAACTGATTGCACTGCTTCATTCAAAACCATTTTTCATGCTAATAAGTAGACAGAAACCAACAGTTTTTTTGATGTTATTGTTTTGTTTTGTTTCTAATGAAAACATCTATGTCAGGGTTACTAGTTGAGGGGGATAGTAAAAAGTAAAAGGGAGAGAGGAGACCAAAGAGAAAATGTCATGGAGGAAAAGGGAGAGCAAGAAAGGAGAGGTTTAGAAAAATAGTAAAATTTCCCCTGCTGTTCTTCTCAATCTTAGATACTATCCCTTTCAAAATCTAAGCAAAAAAAATAATGCAATTGAGCAGGGGAAAGAAAAGCATTCTATTTAGAGAATGATGAGGATTTTTGTTGTTGCTTTTGGAGGAGGTATTGCCAAATTCGTAAACAGATTCAAGAAGACATGTTTCAAAGTGAAATATACATGTCTTATTCATTATATTTTTCTTTCATTTTAGGACTCACTTTACATACAGGGAATTAATAGATATCCATTCATGAACATATGTACATATGTCTGATTATTTTGTGACTGTTTTGGGACAGAGGTCTGAATGAAATTAGTGATTTAAAACAAAAAGGTACGTTAAAGAGCCTAATAGAGTAATGTCTATTTAATGTTATGTTCAAAAAAGTAATCAATAATAGTGCCTGTTATGTCCAACCTTTTTCTCAACAAATGAATGAACCTGCTCTAGAAAAGTATCATGGAAAGCTAGTGTGCTTTCCAAAATACAGAAATGATTCACAGTAGGTAATGAAATAATATAAATAATAATATTCAGGATTAAAGCATTAGACTGCTTTGTTTTCCTTTTCATCATCCTTGGAAAAGACCATGAATTTAAAAACAAATTAGTTGTAATGAAATTTGCTCTCCTCTTTTGCCCCTCTAAATATCCACTGATCTTATGCCAAAGCACTTTCTAACTAGGTTAAAGTGCAATTCTGGACTCACGTTAGGCTAAGATTCAATTGAGTTAAAATTTTACACTGACTGCCAGTCAACCTTATCATGAACTTTCATTATGTGCATGTAATTAATTGGGTCCAACGAACAATATCAGTACTGGGTTATAGACTCTTTTCCCTCGACCATATAATTAGAATATAATTACCCACAGGATATCAGAATGATGCAAAACCTTTCCTCTAAATGCACCCTCATTAGGAAACAAGTCTCAATGTACATTTATTCAATCAGTGTGAATTAATTAAAATGTTCATGAAATAAAAGAGGGCAGCAATAAAGAGTATCTGACATCTATTAAGAGACAATCGCTTGAGATCTGCATGCACAGTTTATGTTTAAACCCATTTAGCTCAAGCAGAAATCTTGCTATGTAATGTGCTGTACATCCAGTGTACTTGAAATCGGGGGAAATGAACCAGTGTATGTCACTGTATTTGAAAAGCATACAAAAGTTTAAAGAATCTAAGTAGGATTTTAGAAGCCACATAATTCCCTGCTGATTCCACAAAGATGTTATCATCACACAGGCTATATTAGCGGGCAAAATTAACTTTTAACTACAAGTAAATTAGTTGTTCTTCCCACACATTCCTATTACATATCTATTTGTTCTGATATGGCTTAGGAGAAAATGACGGGAAAGCCTAGACTTAACGAAGAACTGATTATGTTTGAATAAAGGTCTCAATTACTTAAGCTAGATCAAGTTATTTCATTAGCATATTTTCTTTAAGCAGAGCATTTGCATGCAACTTAGAGTATATTCTTTTTAAAAGGATGCATAATTTGTAATACTACACATTCAGATTACATAAAATATGGTGAAAATAGTAAATGCATAAAGAAGTTGAGGCACATATAATACATATCCCATCTGAAGCTGCTGATTCATGCAAAAATGTTCTTTCTAAAAGCTGTTCATCTTGATTTCCCTCATACCTGGCATACTGGCATATGCAATATTCAATTGTCACTTTTAAGATCAAAAATTAATTTATAAGAACCCTAATATAAATGAATATTTATAATTATTCAAGGACCATATAAGTAATAACAAAAAATGTTTAAAGTTATATGTATTATTTAAATTAAGTTATGCGCAGATTTGCAAGTTTTTTTAAGTTATTCCATAATTCCTCAGTCCTTTTTAGTTTAAGACAGGCTTTATAAAATTTAGTTCTGGAAATTAAAATTTGTGATTCATTCTTATGAATTGACAGGCACCATTTTATAATGGAATTTTGAATAAACACTAAAATAAAACCATTTACAAATTGCTATTTTTCTCAGATGGTATTTAGAAGCAATATTTAAATCACTGCTAGTCTTTTTAAAAGAAATTATACCTCTATAGTATCATATATTTTTTAAATGTGCTGAACACACATTTTATTTACAAAATAATATAATGTTTCATTCAATATTAGTTGGTATTATAGAGATCAAAATAATGAAAGAAAAATTTGTATGCTTTCTTATTAAGCAAGAAAGGATATTTTCTCAAGCAGGTTTCCTATATTTTTAACATAAAAGCTTCTCTACAATTTTAATAATAAACACATGCAGCTATAGTTCTTGCTGTAAATGCTGTGATTTGAGTAAAGGTAACTAAAATGCCACATTACTAAGGAAAATCACCATAAAAAAGACAAAAGAAATTTACTAATAGAATATAAATAATTATAAATTTACATTTAGTAGCAAACATCTCCTTTCATACACTGAGATATACTAACAGTAATATGATACCTTAAAAGGACAAAGGTATATTTTTAAAATCAGATTATAGATATATTTTCGTATCTAGAGGAACATGTATTGATATTCCCTAGAATTCTGAGCTATCCCTTTTAAGCTCTCTACCTTAAATACCACTTTATTTTAAATATTAGGCATTTTACAGTACCATCTATTGGATATTTTATATAACTACAGCAACATAACAATCACAAGCTTTAAAAAAATTAGTAGTAATTATAAAATACTGTGTTACTCAGAAACAAAACAATAGTAACTCAGTTTTCACTAATATATAACTTATTGTTACACACACACTTTAAACTCAATTCCATTACCATGTAACAATAAAATTTAACTATCATGTGTCATCAATGATTTTAAAAATGTCTCTCTGACACATATTCATTTTAATTTTTATTTAATGTTTACATCACTGTCTGATGTATTTCTTCTTGACTCATGGAAAAGAGTGATAACTTATGAAAATCGAAAGAGCTGACTGGATTTTTTTTTTCTTTTTTTAAGTTGCATGAATTCTTTGTAGATCTTGGATATCAACCCCTAGTCATGTAGGATATGCAAATATTTCCTCCCATATAATAGGTCCTTTTTTAAATTTTAATGATAGTTTCTTCTGCTGTGCAGAAGCTTTTTAGTTTGATGTAGTTCTTTTTTTATTTATTTGGCTTTTTTTATTCCTTTGCCTTTGCATCTAGTCCCCAAAGACACCACTGAAGTCAAAATTTTCAGGTGTTTGCGTGTTTTGTTCTGTGTGTCTCATGGTTTCACACTAACACTCAAGTCTTAAAACAATTTTGTGTTGAATTTTGTGTATGGTGTAAGTTAGTGGTCTAATTTAATTCTTTTGCATGTGGCTGTTCACTTATCCCAACACCATTTGTTGAAAAGACATTCTTCTATCTAATGTATAATTTTATCTCCTTTATAGTAAATTAACTGTGTATAAAGATGTGGGTTTATTTCTGGACTCTCAATTATATTCCAGTAGTGTATGTGTCTGTTTTTATTACAATAACTTACTATTTTATTTACTACACTTTCGTAGTTTAGACAGTAGAATCAAGGGTATCAGAAAGGGAGAGTTGGTGGGTGTGAATAAAGTGGAAGAAGGGGTCCAGTGGTTACTTAGTGTTCTGGTGGGGAGTGTAGTATGGTAACATACACCTGCAGAGGTGTGAACCTCTACACTTAGATCATATGCAGTGTAGTAAATCAATATTAACTCAACAAAATGTAATTTTAAAAAAGAGTTCACTGAATGTTATTCATAAACTTTATAAACATTTGTTGACCATCTAGTTCATGTCAAATTGAGTGAGGCTCTAGAGATAGAGGTAAATCCCTTTAATGTGAATGATATGAATGATGGTAGTGCTATTCCGTGAACATAAGAAACAATTTTACAAGAAACATTTTAATGTCAGCGTCTGGTATGTTGACTTCATGTGATATCCATCAGAATTTACAATGTGAACCTTCATATTTGGATCTAGAGGGGTAAGAATAAGCTTACACAAACATTAAAAATGGTAGTTGTAGTCATGGAATTGGATGACATTATTTATATAGTGCATAACAACAGAAAACATAATAAAAGTTGTTGTATGCCAACACCCAATTTTAAAAAAGGCAATTTAAAAATTAGAAGCCTATACATAATTAAGAAAAGGAGTACAATAAATTTAGCAACATGAGTAAAGTATGCAAGAGAGGTAGAAAGAACTAGTAGAAAATCTTAAATGACAGTTACATAACATGAGAACAGAGCATCCAAACATGCAGAACTTTAAAAAAGATCATTCTCAGAAAGAGTGTCTTGATGCTATAGGTAACTCAAGTCAACCTGTGTTACCTGGCCAGAGCATCTATCCCAACTGTTTTAAGTACTGACTGCTGAAAACTTCCAACAATCTCATTTTCTGAAGAATTACCATTTGCTCATAGGAGCAGGTTCTCCAGGGTGCAAATCCTGTCCTGGAAGAGACCACAGCTCATGAATTACTGATTTGGGTTAGAAATATGCAAGACCCTTGCCATAAGTTAAGAACAATCCTATGGTATGAGATGTTTGTCCCAGAACCCCCAAGTTCAGTTCAAGGTTGAAACTCTCCCATGGTCACTTCCTTGTTCAAAGTGTGTCTCTTTTGAAACTCTCCAGCTGACTACAGAACTAGAGCATCCAGAGAGGGGAGTGGTTGGGGGCAAGGTGAGAACAAAGAGGAAAGGGAGCACAAAGGACTATGGTGATTTGGCTGCAAGTGCATGAAGGTAGATAAATCTTGGGAGTAGAGGGTTCCTATGCTTCCGAAATGCCATTAATGTAAATCATTGCTATTTCAACTTATAAAGTTAATTACTTTTAAAAAAAGAAATAGTGTGATAAGGAACAGAATACTAGCTAATGAGTTATTTTCCTCCAGGATTTGTGTTTCCTTGGACAAAGAGACCAAATAAGTCAACACAATAGCAACAATTTGAAAAGGTAGATTTTATAGAGATAAGATACCAAAAAAACATAGAGATCTCAATAGAACAAAACTATCCTATTTCACATAAAGAGAAAAACATAGGTTTAACTAGGTTACAAAGACCTAAGAATCATTAATCTGCGTGAAATTAATATATCAACCAAAAGCTATAAAAGAATCAACTCTTGTTCAGGTTATAAGTGAAAGTAGAGAATATATATTCAATAGTAAAATGGAAGAAAAATATGTTTAACAATACTTTATAATCAATGCCATTTCTTCTGAAATCATTAAAACTGCGTTACCTTTGCAAGGTAGAATTTATCTTTATAAGTGAACAGTGGTTAAGGAATTCTGAATTTTTCTGCCCTGAAAATTTAAAAGTTAGAGGAAATGATATAAAACATCCATTTTTGTAAATTTAGACTTGAGACTACCTTACTTTTTGTTTGTTTTTTATCTTGATCAGTTTCTCTCTTGTTGCCATCCTCCTTTGTTTTTCAAGAGATTTTTCTAAATCATTTCCTCCAAATTATTATTTCATTTGTCATCAGTGTTGATTTTTCTCTATTTAGATACTAATATATTTTAGTTTCTGCTAAGGGATTATTTTTCTCTTTGTCTTTTCTTAACCCTTAGTTACCACTTTCAAATCACTATATTGCAAAGAAAATATTTTCTTTAACATTGCCCATCATGTGAAACAACTGTCATTAAAATGTATTTCTGATTAATAACATAAATATACATGTATGACATTAATGTATATTTGTTCTAGCATGCATACTAATTTGTCTTCTTGTTGCAGAATTATTTCTATTTTATTTTGGCAACAAGGCTTATTTATACTAAATGCACTTTGGACTGGCCAAAAGCCATCAGTCTGTATTGACAGTTGTTATAAGAAAGCAAAACCAAAGGAAAGAAACACTACTACCCCGACTATAGCAGTATTGTTAAGTGTGTAGTCCCCTACAAACTCTATTTTACATGGAAGAAAGTCTCAGGTCCCAGTAACAAAAATAACAAAACAAAGTGTTCATTGATTTGTGAGTCTATTTCTGAAGATATCAATTTTAAATATAATTTTTAATCCTCCTTTAAATAATGTTCATTTTTGGCTGCATGATTTGGATAGAAATCAGATTTTCAACTAACTGAACTTCTATCTTATACCATACTAGGCTTTTGTTTTTGCTTTTCAATAAATCATGACAAAATCAACAGGGAACAAGTGTGTTACCTTCAAAGATTATATAACTTGTTCTCAAAGATTATATAATTAAATTTTAGGCATAAAACATCATAGAAATCATAGAATTATTTTACTTTTTAAAAATAGAACGCCATATTATTACAGGAAGAAAAAATATAATTAGCTATAATATATGGATTTTGTATTAGATTAGACCCTGTCCAAAGGATACACATATTGTGTCCCTTTAGAGCACATAGGCATAAAGATTACTGGCAAAAAATAATGTTCAGAATTTAATTCTACACATTTTATAGAATAAACAGCTAAAAAGCAGCTATGTTTTATGAATAATACCATGAAATTGAGACTGGGTTAGATTTCAAAATATGGGGAAAATGAGGTTCCTTTTTCCTATCATTACCATGATGACAATTATGAATTGATCTATAATGAATATTAATTAAATGAATATTAAGTAATGACATTGATGAAACATTTATTGAGCACTGACAATGGGCTTTGTCCCCATTCTTCAGGAAAAAAGAAAATTACACAGGCACAAACCTATGGTATATAATTCTTCTTAAAGATATCAAGAAAATAAATAATTTCAGTTGCTGTGGTTAAAAGTTAAAGGGGGTAAAAGAAAGGTGAAACATCGAAATATTAAATAAAAGCCAAAGCTCAATGCAGAAAGACACAGCGTTAGCCAACTGTTCACACCTTTATACCAGCCTCTACAATTTTGTGAGCTCTATAGCTCACAAAATACGGTTACAGAGAATTCAAAATTGTAATTTCAGAATCACAAAGATTTAAACATCTACCTCCCTTTTTTAATTGGCTGGTATTTAGTACTGTGGTTGTCCTTATTAACTGGTGCAAGTTAGAGTTAAGTGACAGAGGGGAAGGAAAAAGCCCATAATACTTGGACTGTGAGGAAAAACACACATATACTTCCATTCCCTAACAGACCTTCTGACATAGTTGAGGAGTAATGACTTGGTTAAACACATGCTCTAAGGCAAGTTTTAACATATTCCATGCTATTTAAGACTTAATCACCATACTACAACGCATAATTTAGTAGAATTCTCATAATTGTGGAAGACTAACCTCTCCTCAGAAGAAGAGGAAAAGTTAATATAGACATATGGTTCTCCAAGGGTGTTATACGTAGAGATATGTAGATTGCTGCTTCAGCAAGAACACAACTTAGCCAATTTTTCAGTCACAGGGAAGAGGAGAAAGAGATAGAATTGGAACCATTTGAACCGAATCTAAGAATATATTTAGAACTTATATTTTCTCAATAGTTCTGGTTGTCTTTCTCTGAGTTAAAGTTTTATTATTTTTCTTGTTGCTACTCTTAGAAGTTAATTTAAGGTAATACAGAACACTGTAACAAGAAAATATTTCAGGAAGAATAGACACTTGGTCCAAACAGGACATGATGTTGAACATAGTGTTTCATAAAATCTCATTTCCTGCCAATAAATACTGTTTTCACAGTATTCAGGACATTTTCTGTTTAAATAGAAGATAAAATAATCATGTATAATTTGTTTTTAAATGTTTATATAATTAATAATTTATTATAAAACAAAATTTTGGTTTCAGAAAAAATTCTAATCGTTATGACCTTGATTTGGACATTTGTTTATAGTACAGAAAGAACTAAATAACCATAAAAACAGACTCATGTGTAGTACAAAATAATACAATCTGAAGAAAAAAATATGATACATTGCTATATTTATTAGAGTGTAGCCAAGACAAGCCACTGTTAACAAAGATGTTCACCAAGGTGTTATTTGTAATAACAAAATAAAGAACTGGAAAAATTATAGATTTAAACACTGTTTCAACAAAATTTAAAAAAGTCTTTGCTTAATGAGATATTATGAAGCGATTAGTAATAATGCATATGTAAATATATAAACATTTCATAATACCATTTGAAGTTTAAAGTAGATGTCATTGATATCTTAAGTTTAATTACAAATATCAAAAATATACATCAAAAATCAAGAGGAAAATTTTAATAGTGGTTTTACTTATATATTAATAATGGACTCATATAACAGTATTAAAGATGCCTAGCATATCTTTTTATAATGTTTTTACATACTTTATTTAATGCATAGCTCTTTTTTTAATAGAAGGTTAAACAACACTCCTTTATTTCCAACATAAAATTTAAAGTAACAGTAATATTTTATAATATTTACTGAGTGCTTACTGTAGTAGGTATAGTTCTAAGCAATTTCCATTAACTAAATAATTTAATTTCATTTTATAAATGTAAAAATGTTAATAACTTGCCTCACATCACCACACTCATGACAAAAGCAGGATTCAAATGCAGAAAATATACTAACAGTATTCTCTCTAACACTGTTGGATAAATTTATTCTCCCACCTTCAATGTATAAAAGAAACTGATTGTTATTTCATATGTTCCAAAGCTTAGAATTTTTAATTGTCTAAATTATTTAGTCTTGATATTTGGATGGGTGTGTAATATCATCTATTGAGATTTAACTATGCCCGAGCAATGATGAGTAATGAGTAATGACGCTAAGCACATACTTATATTTTTTTATAGGTGACTTGTGTCTACGTGTTCTGTTCAAGACCTGTTTAGGTCTTTTGTCTTTTGAATTGGACTTTTGTTGCATATTATTGGTTTATATAAATTATTTTTATATTCTGGACATAGTAATTTGTCACCACTCTGTAGTCCTTTGCCTCAAGATCTAGAGTTCATGTTAGAAATAAGTTTTAATCTCTGTCCTTTCTAGCTATCACTATCACCATACTTATTTCTAAGCTTTTTCTCTTCAGTTTATCTTCAAAACCTAATGTCATTTCTAAAATTTTTCACTGAACTCTCTGGAACCTTTTCTCAAACAAGTAACACTTATGAAAGAGATTGCTTATTTTACCAACTATGATAGCTCTATAGTTTTTATAGAACTCTCTTAGGTTTCTATGAGAATTATTATTCCTCTAGCCTCAAAGTATAGCCTCTTACCATTCGAGGCAATTGGAATCAAATAGTTTTTTCCTCTACTCTACCTTTATTCATAACTGTCCTATAGCAATAATTTCAGGGAGACCCTACAGTTATCCTGTGTGCTTGTGTGGACACCAAATAAAAAATAAAGCATTTGAGAGTCCTGTGACGCCCTAAATCTAGTGAACCTCCTTTGCACATCAAGGAATCCCCATACACCTATGACTGCATGTTAGACTGGACTATACTCAGGAACTCATTTATTCTGAAATCGAGTCTAACTCTCTCATATTATACTCTCTGCTACAACTTCCTCTTGGTTACATCATGCTCTTACTCTGTTGGGTTTTCTTAATGTTTACGTCACAATCTTGTAATTATACTTTCACATCTCCTCTACTTCCTGCTTTAAGTTTATTTTTAATCACATTGCTAGCAGACATATCTAAAATGCAAACCAGATCATGGTGTTTCCTTTCAGACTGGATGAAGCTTAATTCCATGACAAGACAGACCAGGGTTTTTCTATCTTAAAACTTTACTTTTCCTACTCAAGTCTCATCTTAATTCCAGACTCCAGAGAGACATTTTAAGGTCTCACTCTGCACACTCTTGCTGCTGAGACCATTCATACAGACTTCACTATACATTTGACAGCCAAATACCTATTTATTTTCAAGATTCAGCTTAGGCATCACTTTTTCAAGAAAGTTTTCATTTTCTCTTTATTAACCTCTGCATGAATTGAGCTTCTCTCCTCCAGAGCTTGTATAAGTTAATGTTTATCGTAACACACTGTGCAGTCTATTTGCCAGTCTTGATGAATAGACTCTAATTTTCAGAAAAGGAGAAAAACATTCGTATCTAAAATTTTAGCTCCAGTTACTTTAATAAAAGTTAGTTAAAAGAAGAAAGGAAGAAAAAGAGGGAAGATGGCAACAGAGAGGAATCTAGCATTGCAGATAATTGTGTATAAAAATAATGCACATTGATTACCAGTAACTATCTTAAAAGTAATTTAAAAATATGTCATAACAGTATATAAAAGTCAGTGATTATGTATAATATAAACTCATGTTCAAAGTAATCAATTTTATGCTATCCCTGTATTTTCTTTATCAGCTTTACTAATATGTATTGGTGTAGAAAATGAGTAAATAATTAACCCAATTTAGAGAATAGGAAACTTTCTTTTAGATTATAATCATTTTATGCATAAACTAAGTTAAATTAAGGAGCTAAATATAATAAAAAATGAATTTTATGATGATCTGTTTCATTTCACTGCTCAAAAAACTTTATTAGACGATATCTCAATTCTTTTGTTAATAGTGGCAAAATTAATTTGATAAAAGTTTCCCCCATATTAAAGAATCACTATAAAACAACAATCCTAGAGACCCAGTTTGTCTGCTCAAAAATATAATTTTTATCTGCTCATATATGTACATATTATATCAATATATATATTTAACTAGTAAGACTATACCGTGGTTTTAGAGAAGTTGACCAAATTTATAATTTCTTTGATGAAATTATTCTAAGAAACATAAGGACTCTACTGACCTATTTTACTGATTTTTGTGACCTAACAAATTTACGGACTATCAAGATCATTTAAGAAGTATCAGATATGCCCACTATAGTGAAAAAAGACTTATGGCAAGAACAGTAATAAAATTATAAATTAACACATAAAGATAAATAAAATACCAGCATTATAGACAAATGTGGGTATAAATTTGCCTGTGAAATTCCTAAGGATAGAGGATGGAAGATAAACATAACAGTAAAAAGACTCAGGGTCCAAAAGATAACCACCAACAACAAACAGATTTGAAGATATTTCTTTTAGAAAATTAAAGGCATCTCCAAAGGCAAAGCTTTTTTCAATTGCAACAGAGATTTAATATGATTTGTCTAATGCCTTTTGGTGCAGGTTAATGACATAATGGTGAGTTCAAATTTAATTAAAGCTAATCCATAAGGAACTAAAAAAACATAGGCTAAGTCTGTTTTGGGTTAGGAATAAAATGTATAACTTAAAAGAATGGATGGAGCCCATGCTTATCATATTCATTTCCACAGGCAGTTATTGTAGTTGTTGTTTGCATTGTCACTTTGATTGAGGTTGGGCAGCAGAAATTTTTGAATGTGATCTATAACAAAAATCAAGCATGCTTTCTAAATGGAGTCAAACAAAAGGCTAGAGATCTTTTTTGGCAATCAGTTGGGAAGAATTAATGTCCTTGTACAGAAATTGGGCTTTTTATCAAGAACCTGACTGAAGAGATTGGATTCACTTTACATTTACATTGGAGATGGCATAAGGTATGACTTTCAAGAAATAATGGTGTTTTGGTGGAAGGTGTGGCGTGATGACAACACCTGGAGGGGGAGGGAGGTCCAACCTATATTTCTAAAATACAAACGTTACCTCAATAAAAAAAAAAAATTGTAAAACTTTGTAACAGTTCTCAGTTCTCAATGTGACAGTAAATGGACTGTGGTTGCAATCACTTTTGCTTAAAAAAATTTTCAAAGAAAGCATTATAGGGCCCTCCCTGATGGCACAGCGGTTAAGCGCTGCACTGTGGAGCTGTCAGTAGTGGCGATGTGAGTTCGACGCCCAGCCAGGGAGAGTCCCACATGGCGCGGCAGACCTCTCCTGCCTCGCCCGCTGCTCCCTTCAGCAGTGTGTTTCTGATCTGCCTGTTTTGCTACCCGCTCTGTCTCTGTTGAACCCTCTCGCCGCCCCATGCCTCTGGCCTGTGCCCCAGCTTTTATGTATAAATAAAAAATAAATCTTTAAAGAAAAAAAGCAGTGTATTTCTGATGCGCCTGTTCTGCTCACCACTCTGTCTCTGGTGAACCCTCTCGCCACCCCACACCTCTGGCCTGTACCCCAGCTGGTATGTATAAATAAATCTTTAAAAAAAAAAAAAAAAGAAAGCATTAAAAATAGCTAAACACAGTCACAGAAAAATCTTGATAAAATTCCTACAATAACAAATTTTAAGCTATGTAGTTTTTTGATAATACACTCAAGTATGCTAGATTCCAACTGCAACCCCAGAAAATGGTGATTATATATGATATGTGCAATAACTGGTTACATTTCAATTTTAATTTCAGAGTAGTTTTAATCCATTTTTATGACGATAGGCACTATCAAGACCAATTATCTGTGGAAATAATTCATAGTACATGCTTACCAAAGCATGTCACCAGGGTAGAGAAGATGCTTACCTTGCTAATGGCCATAGAAAGTAAGCACATAGCTATTAAGTCACTAACTTAAATTTAATAACAAGTGTCAGGGAGAAATTAGAAGGTTGAGAAAGGTGGTATAGAAACTTTAAAAATATAAAAATATTACCTAGAATGGGCATTCTAAAATATATGAAGACTGATGAATGAACTTTGACATTGTCAGATGTCATTAAGCTGCTTCAAGCAAGAATTAAGATTCATATTTAGTTCATATCACTCACCAATAATCAATTCCTGATCACAGAGTAAAAATCAAAGGGAAAACAATTCAGTACAAATTAGATATTTTAATGTCCTTATTTTATATTTTCTGGAATGTGATAGACAATAACTTTAGTTATTGTCATTTCACAATAACTAATTCTCAACCTCACCTGCTCTTCTTAGAGAATAGTAGTATGAAATACTGGAATTTATATGTATTTTTTTTATTTTAAGATGGAAATTGTTACTATAGAATGAAAAAAAGACAAAATTATATTACTTGCAAGGACTGATGATTTTCTTTAAACACAAAGTTGAAAATTTTACAGCGGAAGATGCAGTGTAGAATCATCCCTGGGAAGTTAAGAGAGTTCACAAACGGAAAAGTCTTAGGATCCCTCAGTCAGAGCATATTAAGCAATTCTGGGGGGAGGAAAATTTTATTTGTTTAAAGTAGCATTTAAACTGTTAATGGGTTTTAATATTCAGTGTATTTATTCCATAAGAAAGTAACCTGCAATTTCTACTTAGTAAGCACGTAAAATTTTAAAGTAAAGTGATTTGGAGTGATTTTTAAAATATACAAAACCCCAAAGGTTTTAGAGAGCAAGTGTACTTAGAAAATTACAAGAGGTCAATTAGCCTTAATTTCTACTGTATAAGATGGTATAGGTGGGATTGGATAGATCTAGTTAGAACCTCATTTACTGTGCTACAGAGTTTGGAATTCAAATAGGGAATCACTAAAAATATTTAAATATTTATAATATTGAATCAGAAAGACATTTTATTGCATTTTTCAAAAGGCATTCAAGAAGCAGAATGGAGGATGGGCGGAAAGGTGTCTGGTTAGTGAAAATGCTGCTACAACTACTCCCAGGACAATTTGCAATAATGATATACGAAGCCGTTAGAATTGTGCTGAAGAAAAGAAAATTGTTCAAGAATAATTAGAATTGGCTTTCTAATGATTAATTTGCTATTCAAAATGAGGCATCAACAATGATTGTTAGGTCTCTGGCTTAGGAAAATTGGTATAATGAAAGTTATACCACTAAGACAAGACAAATAGGAGATTTTGAGAGAGGTTGGGAATGACAAGTTCATAGCACAAGTTCTGGAGTGAAACTTCACAGGTTCCAATCCAGGACCGTCATGGGACAGGGGAAACTCACTTAAGTTCCCATTGCTCAATTTCTTCATATATAAAACAAGGAAGTTTTTAGTACTTATGGTGTCATTGTGAGATTTAAATGAATTTATACATACTATTACCAATAAGTGCAGCCTCTTCATAATCTTAATGCTAATCACATTCACTCTTGCAATCTGTCACCAATAAACTTAATTTCAACAACCTTGATTCAACTGTAATCTAAAATTTTCCTAATATTCATTATAGTACCTCTTTCTTCATTACCTATTTCCTCATTTCCCAGCTTAAATTTCATGGACAATGCTAATCACTTTCTTACATACAACCTCAACTCTGGCTGTTCTTTCCTTTCATCACATAGGCAGAATAGTCCTGTGAAGGCTGGGCTATGCCAATTCTACTCCAGGAAGTAAAATGTAATAGGAGAAATAGGACTAAAAATTACCAGAGGAATATATTCATCAAAGCTTACTGTTTTTGCCTAAATTTATGGTTACTAACCAGTGACGCCTCATTATTCTCTGCCAATAATATGGTATTTCCTTAATCCATCGAATGGGTACATAAGAGTTGCAGTTACTACATTAAATAGCAATACTTGCATAAGACACATAAAACAACATGGGACTTCCATATTGTAGATAATAGGTGTACAATTCAAAAGAGGAGGATGAATTCAATATAAATTAATATGATAATTAGAACAATTAAATAAATAAGATCTCACTGGGAAGAATCTTCAGAATGGAAAGCTGAGGTAGGTGCCAGTAAAACAGGGATTTTCCAACACGAGGCAGTGAAAGTCATAAAATCCAGGAAATTAAATAAGAGAAAGTGAAAAACAGAAAACAGAAGTAGGACCAAGAAATTATGGTGTCATAGGAATCAAAGTAAGGTAGACTCTCACAAAGCACAAAGTAATCATTAGTGCCAAATGCACGATTATAGGTAGTACTAAGGAAATGGTAAAAGAGCAAAAATCGAGGTACAAATCATGATTGAAATGTAGGGAGATTTGAAAACAAACCTTCAGATTCAAAATCACTTTAAAAATGAATGTTTTTGGAAGATGGTTAGAAGACAAGAATATTCAAGTAACACATGATTACCTTTGACTCTCTCTCAAAGAAAGAAAGGATAGAATAAAAGGAATCCATTACATGTTTGACTCTGGGTCACCTGAGGCTAACAGAAATGGGCCAAGGAAATAGTTTCCTGATAACTGAATTGTGTAGGATCTTAAGCAAGCAACGGTTAGTAGGATGACATGAAAGATTTCTTATTAGAGTTAAAATTTGGGATCAAGACTGCACTGAAGCCAGGGTGTGGTGTGGTAACATACATCTGAAAAGGTATGAAACTATGACTCTGAATCACGTCTAATGGTTTCAATGTACCAATATCACCTCAAGAAAAATAATAAAAGCAACAAAATATGTAAAACTTTTACAGCCCTATCTCTTTAAGACAACTACTATGAAAGAATAAAAATAACACCAAAATGAATGTAAAATATAAACTGCACGACACTCATTATTTTTAATTACTCTTATTTATTACAGGCGGTCTAATAAATCTTACATAAAGAAAGGAAATAAAAACTTAGTTATTTGCTATTCTCAGCAATATAGTTATTTTCTTTTGCTCTATATTTGAATTTGAGAAAATGAAGATTTTTAAATAATTTTATGAAATAAAGACATTTAAGATACAACCAGTATTTCACAGATAATTACAAAATGAATCATAAGTGGGTGCAAATTGAGTAATTTGATTAATTTCAAGGTTGACCTTTAGAAAAGTATTTGTCTAGCATTTCTTAGTTGTTGTATTTTTATTATATTAAAGCTCCAGCCACTTAATTTTCATGTTGCTTTTAAAAATGAGAACTGCATTACGGATATAAAATAGTTTGTTTTGTAAAGTTACAATTTTACTTTCAAAACGATTTTGATTTTGACGTATGAAATGAATATTATCTTTGAATATCTGTTTCTCTTAAGGTTAACTATTACTATTTCCACTGCTATCTTATTCATGTTTTCTTTTATATTTATAGAGTTACATAATCATTTTGCATGTAGTTAAATTTATTCTTCATTAAGAAATAAAATACGCCTAATGGCAGTGCACAGCATTCCTCAAGCTACGTGTCATCCCTCGAGAAAGCCTCTGACCTAGACGAGAGACATCAACATTGCAGATATATAATGTGCATCACCAGCAAAATTGCTCATCAGAATAACTTCATTATTCTGGGAAACTGGATCTATAAAATATGTAAAATGTAGAAGTGTTCTGCCTATACCACTTCTGGTAAGCACAGCATGACTAAGTGGTAAAACCTGAGTCAGCGTCAGTTAGAGCATATCTTACTAAAAAGTTTATTGTGCCATGGAAGAAAGAGGAAATAAAGTAGCATAGGTATCTTCTCTGAAGTAAGGAGCTATTTTAAATCTGTAACATTCTGGAAAATTAGCTGAAAGCAGTTAGTGAAATAGTGTACCAGTTAACATAGAAACCCCAAGTTAGAGCAGAATGATGAGAATAAAGGAAAAACTCACCAGTACCACCGGACAGATTGTTGTGGGTGGTAAAATATGGTCCTTCAAAGGTCCGCAGTCACATTCAGGTTTTAGATGAGAAGCACATTTATTATGCAGCTAGGAAGGGAGAAAGAGGATACTATCAAATTTTGTGTGACAACAGAAAACACGGGCAGATTGTATTTCAATGAGATACAGCAAATACATTAAAAGTACATTAAAAGAATTACAAGAGCAAATAAACATGATCATAAAGGGATTCACATTACATTTGCCCTTATAGATATACTTTACATAAACCATTTCACAACTTCCATGAACTAGCCTATATGTTTTCTAATTCTAAGAAATGTTTATACTAAAAATGTGCATAGGTGTTGCACCAGAAAAGTCTGATTTATTTTTTACAAATATAAATCACTGTCCAATATATCCAATATAGTCCTTCTTCTGCTTATCTGTTAGCATAATCTTGAAATCACTTTGTGCTGTGGATGCTTTTTTTTTTTTTTTTGACCCTCCTGTTTTCTCAAAGTCATTCCAAAGTGCACAGCTCAGTATGGGGCATAATTGATCCCATCATTAGTTTTAACTTCGTAATTCAATATGTAAATGTAACCAGAGGTTCATCTCAGTAGGAACAGGATATAAATATAAGATGATTATGATTATAAAAATTTACCTCTATATTGTATTTATCAACTCTACATTAATTTAGTATATAATCATATCATGTGTTAATACTTTCCAACATGTATGAACCTAAACTAATATTTTTATCAATCTTGGTCACAAATCTAAATGACGGTGGTAAACATACTGTATTAAATAGTGATGTTTTAAAATTGAGGCGTTAGTTTTTATTGGAACCATATAGATTTGCTAAAGTAATAGCTTTTTAAAGTTATCTAAAGATTGCTACCTCCCTACTTCATATTAATTTAATAGGAAATATTATTACTATAGAAAATCATGCATGTTAGTATATTAACACTTTGTTATTAACATGTCTTGTTAGACAAAAAAAGGAACTTCATCAGAAAGTTTTATATTAAAAGTCACCCAATTTTAGTCATGTCTATATTAATTTCCACAGTAAACCTACCTTTGTAAGCAACTAATTAGCAATCAAGCATAGGGCTCTTAATGAGTGTTGATTTACTGTTTGTGATAGAATTCTTTTGAAAGGGTATATCTATTGACCTTGATTCTAAAACATCTGTCCTGTTAACCCTCTCCCTTGGACTTAAGGCTATTTGGATAGTAATAAAAGCCCATTAGGTAACATTGCATGAAATAAAAGTAACCTTGCACATATTCATCCATAACTATCAGTTCTGCTTCTTAGCAGAATACAAACTCCTTATAAGAAAAATTAGCTTATCCTTATTAGGCACTTTCGGTCTTTATCAAGAGGCAAGAATTGTTGAAAATAAAGAAACATTTAAAGTCATGTGTACAGAGAACTAAATAAAAGAAAATTCCACTCTGATTATAAAATAAAGATGCATATATCTTTTCTCAAAATAAAATCAGTGACCGGTTTATTAACTTGTTGGACTCAATCAATATCTTAAGATAAATCACAGCCTTTGAATTTTGGGGTTAGAGGTAATAGATTACACGAGTGTTGTGGGTTGAAATGGGTTCCCCTAAAGAAATGTTGATGTCCTAACTCCTGGAATGTGCATATGTGAACTCATTTGGAAATAAGACCTTTGTTGATGTGCTTAGGTTCAGATGAAGTCACGCTGGATTAGGTGGGGCTCTAAGAGAGGAACAGCTATGGGGGAAGAAAGTCACACGACAACAGAGGCAGACATTCTGCAACACAGCTGCAAGCAAGGAATACCAAACCCTGCCGGAGAGCACCAGAAGAGGCAGAAAGGTTGCTCCCCTACAGCCTTCAGAGAGATGGTGGTCCTGATTCTGGATTTCTATGCTCCAGAGCAATGAGAGAATAAATATCTGTTGTAGGTTACTGATTTTGTGGTATTTTGGTATGGAAGTCCTAGGAAACTAATACACAGACCAGGATAAAAATGGAGCCAAAATCAGAGACAAATTATGTCTCCTAAGGTCTTCTGTATTGTGGTTGTCACAGAGAAAAAACTTCTGATTTTAGAGCCCGCACAACCTCTATAAACACCAGAACTCAGATTCTAACATGCCTCAAAAAGAGCAAGATCCATAATAAAAATCTTTATGAATAGAGTAAGAAAGTACTGAATTTTTTTTTAAAGATTTATTTATTTATGCATACAAGCTGTGGTACAGGCCAGAGGCTTGGGGCAGCGAGAGGGTTCACCAGAGACAGAGTGAGGAGCAGAACAGGCAGATCGATGGAAATACACTGCTGAGGGGAACAGCGGGCAAGGCAGAAAAGGTCTGCTAAGCCTTGCGGAGATCTCCCCCGCTGGGTGTCGAACTCCCATCGCTGCTGCTGATAAAAATGTGCTCCACAGCGCCGCGCTTAACCGCTGTGCCACCCGGGAGGCCCAAAAGCACTGAATTTTTACACTAGGCAGCAGTTTGTGAAGCCACATATGTGACTCTAATGGACAAAGGGGCAGAGCAGCCTGGATCTCCTGCCAGCACTGACCATAGAGGCACAGCCTCTCATGCTCTATCCCATGTGTTTCTGACAAATGGCACCTGACATGGTAAAGGACTATGAACCTCTCTATACAGATATCTGAGGGTTAGCAGAGGTAAGACGTGATGGTAAAAATAAAATGAATTGAAAGACCATTTTTTGGCCTGTAGGCTTTCCTAGCTAAAAGGAAAGAAGTGAGTTCTCAGGTACAATCACACAGTTATCAACTGAAGAGTGTGTGTCTGCTGAGGAGGTGGGCAGTGTGGAGGACCGTAACTCTGTATATTGCAGTGTGAGGGTTTCAGAGTATTGGTGCTGGCAATTGGTGCCATGAAATACTGGTCTCTGCAGAGCTGAAAAAAAAAGCCAGCATGGAATTTTTCAGTTTGTTTGCCACTATGGCTGGCAGAGCTAGGCAGCTGTAGCAGGGTCTCTAGGAAGCCCAGTAACCATGTCCTCCTGAGTGAAAAGGACACAAAGTGGAAGAAAATGTCCCTACTCAAGAAGAAGTCTCTATTTATTAATAATGTGCAGGACACATTGTACAGGAATCTGGGACCTGCTAAAAATACTTGAGATGCCATCAATGTCATGACACTGTTCATAACGACAGGTGTCGAAGCCAAGGACACTGTGTTCAAAGCACTGATCACTCCAAAAGCCGCGAGCTAGGTTTGCATAGCAAGTGTATGTTTCGCCATGTTGCTTAGATGTACTTGAGACAAAATATAAAATGTGAAAGTCAATGAGAAAACAGAGTTTTCTCTAAAACATACTCTGTTAACAACAACAACAAAAAAAAAAAAACCCAAAAAAACAAATATCAACAACAAAGGAAAAAGGTAACAGAATCCTGGGCTTTTAGTAATGCTCTGTTTCTTGATAAGGTGATAGTGACCCAGGCTGCTCATTTGTGCAAAATTCAGAGTTTTACCCTTAGAATATGTATCATTTTCTGTGTGCATTTCATGTTTTGATAAAAATTTAAAAACAAAAAAAGTGAATATCATCAGCAATAACAAGTTGCTTAAACTTGTCACCATGACACTTTACAGACAAGAAAAAATAAGAACAAATTCAGTCTATCCTAGTGCCAATTAGAGGCAGAAGACTGACAATTGTCATAAAAGATAACCCAGATTCAACATCAGCAAAAATGTAAACACAAATACTCTCATGCAGAACAAAATAAACAGGAATTTGATGAATCCTGTCTCTTCAGCAAAATAGTCATACAGGCCTTTGAAAAAAGGAGTTGTTACCTTTCCAAAATGTTCTTATTTTTGCTCAAAGTTATCTTTGTATTTACTAAGGGTAATGCATAGAAATCCTCAGGTTATTATTTTATTGTATGTTTAGAAACTCCCATCATGTTTAGGGAATCAGTTTGCTATCTAAGAAATACATAAAATATGAACCGATTTTCCTGGAAGTGAATTAAACACTTGGAAATAACTTCAGAGTTTATGGCAATATCCAGTAGCACCTAATTTAGAGCCAGATCTATGTTTATTGGAAAAAGCTGTCTCAAGTTAGGAAGAAAAGAAAATGTGTGTGTGTGTGTGTGTGTGTGCGCGTGTGTGTGTGCACGCGCATTTATAGGTTGTATTATAGGTTGGAGTTGAGAAAAGATAGGGACATTCTACTGAAAAGAAAACAGTGGTACATAAGAAGTTAAATGAAAGGAAAATAAAAATAAATTTTTATATGAACTGGAGAAAAAAAATCATTCCTTTAAAGAATAATTTATTATTTTGTCTCGAACACTGTGCAATTCCAGGGCACTGAATTAAATACTGGCATTTGCTAAAGCATAAGCCTTTCTATCAGAAAGGGATGGAACCTTTAAACACGACTGTTAGGAGCTTAACATTTAAATAAAAAGAGTAGCCCTGTAAGATACCAAAAGTGAATAATTCATAGCCATAACATACATTTTCTTTTGACAAACTCTAATGAAACATCACCTTCGTATACTGGTGAGTCTTGCCTGGCCAGGGACATTTGACTACAACCAGGACCACATAGCAAAATGTTTGAAACAGAATGTCAAGGAACTACACCTAAAACAGAAATGTACAGATACAAAGAATGGATCTTAAGAATGGAAGACAGAACCAATAAGAATATTTAGCCTGGCTGAAAGGACTGAATTACAAAGCACAGCAAAATGATTGCATAATTGTTAGACGATAGTTTATATTGTTCTTGGGATTTTCCTGTTTGTAAGTGGTTGGAATTACAAAAGGAGATAAACTCACTTCTAAGCCTCATTTTATATCTCCAAGATGGTAAAATTGTACAATGTCAACAAGCTACCGGTACCACCAGTACTGACTAATAAGCTAGTATTAAAATGTGTCTTTTAAGTCTTTGTCTAAATTTACTGGTATATCAGATACAGATGATTATTGAAAGATAATTTCTCAAAATAAAACAAATACTACATATACCTAAAACTGAACAGTGAACACTAAAGAAAATACCAGATGCTAAAGTGAACTCAGTGAGGACCTTCTCTAAACTCAGTGCTCCATTAAGAGCTCTGAGTGATCAGGACAAATCATGTGCATAGCACCGGAAGCAGGATCAAGTGGTGGCCGAGCATGCAATGTCAGCATGGGCTGGGGGGAAAGGATGCCCTGAATGAACTCCACAATCAGGTTTTATGGACTTTACCCCCATCCCAGATCAAAGAGATCCAAGACACCAAGGACTACAAATCCCATAATGTCATCACCACTGAAGGGAAGGATCCTGGGAAATGAGAGTGGAGTTAAGCAGCCAGCCTTGGTATATAACCAGACACATGGGCTTTGAGGGCCCCTTGGTTTTTTACTGGCTTTCAGCATGCTATTGGGGTCCCAACTCAGCAGAACTAGTAGGACGCATTCACCAATTTATCTCTCTCTCCCTTTGTTATTCCGCTCTTCATTTCACCTTTTTGTAAATAAACTCTTCATTATACTTTTTGTGTGTGCCTACTCTGTTGAGTCTCATTATAAGTCCCTTTTAAGCGTGCAGGCCCTTTAACCCATTTCACATTGGGGTTGCCCTGTAACATATGCAGAATTGAACCCGCTAGAGAGCACTTTAGTCTCTCATTTTGATGTGGAATAAAAGTACAGAAACTAATTCAGGAAAAAAAGAAAATATTAGTGTCAAGGAAAATATCAAGGAAGATATGAAACTGAATTTGGTGCTTGAGGTGTAGTTAGAATTTGAGGTGCATTTGAGGTAATAGAATGAGGAAAATAACAGGTGGGGAGGAAGCATAGTCTCCCAAGGGACTGCCAGCAGATCTGTAGAGCTGGGTGCTTGGGGTGGGTATTATATATGGTCACGTGCTTAGGCTCAGTTCTGATATATAAGGCACTGAAAGCCAGGTCTGGGTGAGAGGAGATAAGGGCTGCATTTATTATCACCAAACTATTATAAGTTGCTGAAGGTGGCATATGATAACAAACTAGTATTTTCAGATCATTTTGGAGGTGGTTTGCAGCCTGCATTACAGGAAAAATACCTTCTGTTAGGGAGATAAGCCAGGAGATTCTGAGTCTAATCTAGTTAAGAGGTGCTAAGAGCTTGCACTTGGGCTGTGAATGGTGGAGACAAAAAACTCAAATCTGAGAGAGATATTTTAAGTTGGAAATTTCAAGGCTCAGTGGTAGGTTGAATACACGAGATAAAGGTGAAAGATAAGAATAAATGAAATTGACTTCTAACTCTATTTCCAGTGATGACAAGCATGATGGCACCATATCTGCTCAAAGAAAAGAGTTGGAATAGTTGCTCTTTGAGAATGTCATTTATGGAGATTCAGGGACACATGTTCTGGAGGCTTTTCGTGCATGCAGTGGTGTTCTGACTTAGTCTGGGCATCTATAGATTATTTCAGGGGTGAGAGAAATGGCACAAGTATATTCATGGAGAGCCCTGTGTAAGCCAGGGGCTGGACTTTGTGGTCCCATATGGTATCTGACCTAATTCTCACTATAATAATTGTCAGTTACTGAGCACTTATCACATATGAGGTCCTGACCTAAACACTTCTACACAGACATTTGTACTCATTTCAGTCTAATAAAAGTCTCACAAATAACTAACATTAACTTCATATTACAAATTAGGAAATTGGCCAAAATTTTTTACATACCTGGCCCAAGAATACTACAACAACCAGTGACAGAGAGCATCTCAAGACTCTTGTCAGTCCAATTTATAAGACCAAAAGTATTTCTAAATGTAACATATAAATGGAAGTAATGGCATCTGGAAAGCCCTGAAATATAGCCAATTTCATTCTCTTTGCTTCTCTCTGCAATCTATTCCTCACATAATTCTACTCAGACTGTCCTTCCTAAAGCTCAATATTGACAGTGTCATGCCCTCTCACTTTCAAAACTTCTGCTGTCTCTTTGTTATACTAATAGCACTTTCTAGAAAACATAAGGACATAAGAATGTACATTCAGTTTGTTTAAAGGTAAGGTGTAGTGGTAGGTAATTGTCAGTCAAGAGTAAATCAACTTTATACTAAACTTTTTCAACAATGGCTCAAGAAGAAAGTATAGATCACACTAAACATATAAATGTTTCTGAAGCAAATATAGCTTGACCTAGACACTAAACCAATAATTAAATGTTTTCCTATAATTGCTTAAAACAAAAAAAAAAAATCAAAAGTGCAAGAGACTGAAGATACTTTTCAAGGACTGAATATTCTTCTGAATATAACTATTATTTTTTAATTGATCAAGTTTACTACAGAAACCAAATATCCACAGGTCTCCTGAAGTCATGGTTACAGCTAATGTCTGAATTGGCCGGAAGCCTCAGGCCTTGGGAGAGGAGAGCTAAGTGAGTGGGAAGCCATTTTTGCTGACTGCCTTTAAATCTGGTCAGGGCTCCCTGGCTAACCTCACTAGAGTCCTAGAATTTAAGGAATTTGTAGTTTATGTTGTGCCATAGTGACCAACAGAGGCACTTTCATTAACACGTTCATCTTTAGTATAAGAATAAGACATTAGGGGCATGTGGGCTGAACTAATTTGAAAGTGAAGTCCATTGATTTCAAAACATATGGTTACTGGCAAAAAGAGGGAAGAGATGATAGTTTCTAGGGGCCTGGGGTTGGGGGTTAAGGAGATGCTGTTTAAGGGTACAAACTTACAACTAGTAAATAAATTAGTTGGGGAGATAGGTGCACAACAATGATTAGCATCAACAATACCACATTGTAAACTTCAAAGTTGCTCAGCAGCTACATCTTAGCTGTTTTCAACATAAAAAAATGAAATAATATACATGTACCATAATAAAGGTATTGACTGCTATAGCAATCACTTTGCAATATATAAGTATATGCAATCAATACAGTATATACCTTAATCTCACACAGAGATATGACAATCATATCTCAATAGAAGGGAAAAAGTATAGTGTACTCAGAGGTAGTACCGTCTTTCCTGTAAAAGGCTGAATTTTTTCACAAGGCTAATGCCAGGATCAATACCAAATATAAATGTATACCTGGTGAGTACCTGGTCTAGAAATGGAGATGGTGAGTCACAGATAACAGGCACCATTAAAACAAATGAAAGAAAATAAAAATTAGATATAAAATAAGAAAAGGATTTCAAGATGCCTTAAGCATCACTAAAAGACCACTAGCAATGACAACTCTGAGAAGGGTGATTCCCACAGAATGGGAAGGACGGAAGATTTACTTCATGCAGATTAAATTTGGAAAGGAGGAGAGGAGTCATGTAAAACAAAAACTCTAAAAACTTTTGCTATTCAAGAGGGAGTAGCAATACATATTTTTAGTGTTCAAACTGAGTGTGCATTTAAAATACATTGATTTTTTTTAAGAAATAAAAGGGAAAAATAATAGACCTAAGATATTACATTTGAAATTTATGAAGACCACAACAACAGCTTGAAATACAAAGAAGAAACAACTTCTGATATTCTCTAGTTTCAGTTTTTGTTAGAGATGTAGTTAATGAAAGCTGTACTTCAGGAGGAATATAAGACAGTCTCCTACAACATCTGAAACAAAAGTTAAGTATTTTTATAGATGCTTAGCAAAAACAACTGATATTTTAATGGATTTTTTAAATGAAATAGTTATGATTTTAAAACTGAAAATTCAATGTTTGAGTAATTCATATGTATAATTTAAACCATTGTTAGACATTTTATTATAATAACCAAACACTTCCAAAAAATAAAACTGTCTTTCATAATTGAGGAAATTTCAAATGTAAATATAATTTAACCAAGTAATAGCTGAAAATGACTGAAGAAAGTGTGTTCATTTAAAAAGAAATACTTAACCGTATTTTTGAAATCCAAATCCCAGTTATGTTTTTCTCATTATTCTCTGTGTGTATTTAAGAAACAATTTTAAATGGTGTGTGGGAGTGTGTGTGGGGGCGCTACAGAGAAACTTACTTGCTTAGCTGACTCAGTGCCCCCTACTGTTTTATCCCCACTAAAGCAAGAACTACTAGTCCTATAACAAGAGACTCAAAACACTAGCTGGAAGAACAAATGGGAGAAAAAACAAAGTCTTGTAAATATTTTTGTACTATATTGCCAAAAATGACTATTCTTGAAAATGTACATTGTAATTAATTTTCAGAAGTTGAACAGGACACATTAGAAGCACCATGTAACAACTGCATTTCTTCCAGAAGCTACTAGAAGAAGACTCTGACAAGCATATAAGCCAGGTGGCCTAACTCTCCCCAGTAAAGACCAATCTATTTTACCTCTTCTTTCTCAACTGTCAATACCATTAATGACTGGCATTTATCCATATTTCTTACCTCCCAACTTATGATTTAACTGAAGGAGGAAGGCAGAATAATATTGTGACTGGCAAAGTACTTAGCACTTAGTCCTTTACTGAGTACTTAGAAGCATCAACAATTAAAAGATCCCATTTACGTCTCTATGTAGCCATGCAGATACAGCAATCTACTTAGCTTCTCTTAGCCTTAGTAACTTCCCCATATCATTAAGTCTTTTCAACAACATTTCCTATTCTTTTAAGCCCAAAGATTCTGTGAGTAAAATAAATTCACAGTCTATAAATCAGAAAACTCTTCCAAATTAGGCCTGTGCAGTGGAGGGAGAGTTGAGTCCTACCCAGACAGTCTCCATTCTCATTTTCTACTCCAAACTGTGGCTTCTGAAAACCGTCCTGCCAGCATCTTGAGCTACACAGACCACAAGTGGAGCCACGTGATGGGAACACTTGTAATGTGGTCACTGCTCTAAGATTCCACATTCTGTGAAAACAAAGCTGACTCTGATCCTTATCCCCTAGGGAGCCAGGTGAAACAAGAAGCCTTAATCCCCAGTTCAGGATAACCTTCCAGAACAGGACTCTCGGAGAACATGGACTATATCACTGGGAGTGAACCTGCAGGCTTGTCTTCTGTTCTTACTCACTGTGATCTGACACCACACACAATGCAGTCCTGTCAGGCCCTGGTAACATTTCACTGTTTTGTGGCACTTATCGCACTTGGTCGGGCAGTTGCCTTCAACCCAGTAATGGTGCATGACCTGGAATAAAACAAGAGTGTTGTGGTAAGAGGAGGCTTCCGGAAATGGCACCCTCAGAAAGCAAACACACAACACACTTACATCGGTGTTCTTCTTGGACTTCACATAGGTCTTGATGCAAGAAGGCGGTGCTCTGGCCACACAGCGCTCGTGGACTGTGTACTTGCAAACTGAAAGGAAACAGGTACACAAATTCAGAGCTAACCCTGGTCCTGATTGCAGTTTTATAGGGAAAGAATGACATTAACAGAACCTCATTTCATATCCACTGCTCCCTAATCAATTCAATCAGCCACATCAAGGAAAAGTCCAAGTCGACTGTTTTTACCATGAAATACAAAAGGCCAATTAGCACAGGAAATATTATGCATGTAAAAAACCACGACTCCTCTATCATGGCATAGCAGGAAATGCTTAATTAAATCAGACCTCACTCAAATTTTTCACAATAATTCCCAGATGACAAAGATATTAAAGACAAATTGATGACTACCAAATGGCTTGGTGTCATTTGCTAGAAGGAAAGATCTATATTTTACAAAGTATAGGCATGAGAGCATCTGGTGGGCATGAGAATAAAAGTCTATGAGTTTATGCTATTGTGTCCACTGATTTAAATAAACCTTAGATGGCTGATTAGTATATTTTCAGAGTGAATAGATTTCATCACCGATGCCAGGCCTTCGGGAGTTCATCCTGCACTTGGCACTCACCATGGCACCATTTGTTAAAAAGCAACAAACTTTGCTAAGTAGCATATGAAACTGTATATACATTTCCACATACACACTCAAAGTTTTATGTTTAAATGCAAAAACATATAAGCATACAAATACACAAGCATATGTGTGGGGACGTATATTCAAACTGTGATATCTAATCAAGATAGATTGATTATTGGCATCTTCAGATTATTCTGTGGCTTAATTATGAATATAACTACATATCAGATATAGATGTCTTTTAGCAAAACACATGTCAAATTAAGAGTGCTAAGTACATAAATAGATGGCATAAAAAATAAATAAAAAAACAACTCAATAAAGCAAAAACTAACCTGGATGCAAGTAGAAAGAAAAAAAAAACATTCGCATAATAATTAGATAGCAAAACTCTTCCGTAATACCCACAATTATGATTTCCTTTGGCAACACTGAAGAAGAAACATACATTTTCTTGTCTTCCAGATCAGTAATAATATTAAAAATATTGCATTTGCCACATTAAATTTGTAAACACAATTTTCACTGTCCTACTTATGACATTGTACACATTATTTGGGAGTTATCCTTTTGTTTCATATTCTTCCATCAAGAGAATCAGCCACGAAAAATTATTTCTCCCTAAACAATAAAACTTAAAAAAAAAACACTTCCTGTGTATATGGAGAATGTTTTAGTGTGATGAACTTTTCAGATGTAGCCACTAGAAACTGCCCTCCACAGTGACATATAGCTATCTCATGTGACTTTATTAAAATAATTAACTCTTAAGAATTACTTAAATGTGGCACTAAAACATGGTTTTCTAATGTCATATAAGACACTTGAGAGAAAAGCAATTCTCAAGACTATTACCAAGAAGCTGCTAACTAAAAATAGTACCTTAAAACTATGTATTGTATGGGGAACCAGGTAAGAAATTAGATTTAATGTAAATGCACAAGAACAGGATGTTTCTAATCAACATGACTATTTCAGTAACTCTGTACATAGTGGGTGGAGAAAGAAACAGATGAAAAAAATGCTGGATTGAGAGAACTTCATACTTTAGTGAGAAGGGAACTTGTTCCCTTATTTAAAGGGGGCATTGAGGAATGAAAAAGTTTCTCAGGCGTATATGTTGACTGAAAACCTACTTAGGTAAATTTTATAAATTTATTGTTACATACAATACTAGAAAATACTGATCAAAAATACTTGCTTCCTAGAGTACAATGAAAATTAAATGTACTATAAAAAAAAAATAATGGCCACAACTCATGAAGTGGTAATGCTTTGGGTCTAAAAAAAAGCATATATGAAGATTTTCTTCATGACAGCACTAAAAACAATGTCCCCAAGGTTTAAGGTTGGTTTGTATTCCCTGTGACTTCTTAATTTGAATGTAATCAATATTCAACAAATTTAACTCTTTTTTAATATACCCGAAGGAAGAGATTCATTACAAGAAGTCAGTATGAATAAAGTGGCTAACAGGAAAAAAGGGATAAATATGAGCAGGATATAAATGGGACATGAGTAAACAGGAACTAATGTATGAATTAAACTCCACTGGCAAGAAAATGGTTAATGAATTGGAACATGTCTTCAGTTGTTTTCCAAGGGCAGAGTTTTCCAAAATTGAAAACTGTTAACACATTGTTTGCAGGTAGTTTTTATTGCGCGCTAACAGGTGGCACGGGCCATTTTTGCTAATTTTTTAAGTATTAAAAAAAAAGTACAAAAATGAACATATTTATACGTTACCCGCATTCTACCGCTAGTCTATAAAAAATGTATTCATACCTGTCCCGCACTCTACTACCAGTCAACGTAAAACGTACAAATACATTTCCCGCATACAATGTGTTAAAACCAGAGCGACCTAAACATTCAGAAACATATATTCTGATATATAAGTCAAAGGTATAAGAAGGGTTGGGATGATTTCTCAGGTCTCCAGCTACGAATCGGGCTAGCATGAAATCAACCTTCCCTCACGAGGCGGTGAGGATGTCCGAGCAGAGCTGACATACTCACAGGAGCAGCACAGACCCTGCTTCCCCACGCCGATCAGCATGTTCAGGCAGAGATTGCAGTAGGCAGGTTTGTTAAAGTGTTTGAGTCTCCACACATGCTGTCCATCATCCTTCACATTCTGCATGGGAAGCAAGAAAAACAGATTTCACTTAATGAAATAAACAGTAAAATATGTAAGTGCCAATAAAATTTAGAACTGGACTGAAGCATTTGAAGACAATCTGTTATTTCATCCCTGACTTTCTCCAAGATCACCACAGAGTCTAGAAAAACACATGTACTCTCGTGGAATGAGATCCTGCTAGCAAATTTCAGATGCTATAGCAACCACAGATTCTCGTCTAATGTCAACAGTTCAACAGCATGTCCCAAACCACAATGACCTGCCAAACGGAGTACTCCCTAAAAACAGGGAAGTGTCTGTCTCGCCTTTGAAAGTTTTACCCTCAGCACAATTCCATACTCAAATCAATGACAAAAGATGGTGAAAATGCCCTTGAGGGGACAAGCCTCAAAAAACAAAAACTTGGAATGCAGAGACTAATTTTTTATATTCCTTATATTTTATAATTTATAGCAATATATTGTTGTATATCCCAAATAGCAGCTTTTAAAAGTCAAACATTTAAGGACCTAATTACATTACCACTTTGTTTACTCTGCGTAATTTGAGTGATTTGAATATTAAGGTAAAAATATCACTGTATTTATTTATAATAATCACTAGTTATTTGCCACAAAACCTTAGATTTAATAAATTCATATTTTAGCATAACAACTATAATTACTATTTAGTCTTCCAAGTAAAACAATATAATATCATAATACCTACTTCTCTAATAGCTACTTAATCACATCTGCATTGTTCAAGGTTTAAGTAAAATGAAACAATATGATGCTTATGAATCTTGTGAATTCATTACAAGAAGTTTAAATGTATTAAATGAAGTTATTGTATATCATTATTTTATTTTCACCATTTTTTCATTAGCATATAGTTCTTGTACTTCATGAACCAAATTATATTAAACGCAGAGTAATTTTTGATATAATTTCATTGGTATTAAAATTATTACATCATATTTTTTCAAGTTAGATAAGTTGTCATATTTCTTAGAATGCATTTACTGAATGATCTTTTGATGACCTACTATGTGCTGGATAGCTAATATTAATTCTGAAGTAGGGGGACAATATAATTTTGTTCAGATCAACTTGTTTCTTTTGTTAATAAAATATTAATAATAATGCTTACCAAATACTTTTCCCTATTCCCAGTCAAGAGAGAAGCCACCAGATTTGTAGTAGCAGATTAAAGCCATAGTAACTAACACTTACATTAGGACCAGAAATGTCAAATTTGCATGATAATATGAAACATTAATGAAAATGCTTCCTAGGAGATAATTCTCCATGGGTCTATTGAATTTCTGCACATTTTATAAGCAGAACTGTCTTTTTCTCCAGGTTGTCTTTTCAAAGATGCTTCAACAACAAACACACTTGGACAATAGAGATGTGTCTCCCTCCAGAGCAGAGGACAGGTTTATTTATGTCCAAAATAACAAAAATATCTGTTTTCCCAAGCAAGGGTTAAGCAAGTATGTTTACTGCACATTATAAAAGATTTAGCATCCATAAGCCAAGACCTCCAAGTTCTGATGTTGTACACAGCAAGGACTTCGGTCTTCTCTACCAAGACCTTAAGGGCCAGAAAAACTGGCTGGTTGATGTGAAGCTCCTACCAGGCTTGCTTTGCAGTAAGTAAACGAGTGCTTTGGTTCTTACCTGGGTGTCTCCTGTTCTCTGTCAGCACCCATGAAACTGAGACAAGCTTACTTGTTAACTTTCAACGGGGCTAAAACTCAGCTCCATCATAGTTTTTGATAATATTTAGATTCATTTTCTGAAAAAGTGCCTAAGAAGCTCTCACCAAAAGCAGTTATGCAGAAGGTATCATGGGAAGGGTTTTAGAAGGCCTGGGTGTTTCAATTTTCTTCATAAACTTAAGAATTAGCTTCCTAGTGATTTCTGATTCTGGTCCTGATTTGCGTAAGTCCCAGGATTCATGAATTTCTACTATCTTTATTATTTGAATAGAATATTTTATATATCTGTTCAATTTTGTGATATTTTCTAAAGTGTCTACATTTTGAAAATTCTATTCCTTCAAGTAAGAATAAGATATTCTGCTGTAAACAAATTTAAACAATGGGGTTGGTCATTTAAAAAAAAAAAACATGGATATAGTTAGTAAGTTTAAAATATTTTTAAAACATTAAAACCATTTTTAAATGAAAAGTAAAAAGGCAAATATAAATTTCATATGTATTACTGCTCTTATAAGCCTTGTCATTTTATTTTTAAATGATTGTCCATTACATGTGAATAAGCCTCATCTTGTTGAGGAGCACATATGGACTAAGTTAGCTGGCATTTTCCTTATCAAAAAATAAACAAGTCTGAACGTGGGTGTTCTGTCAATCAGAACACTTAGCCATGTTACAGGCTGCAACTGATGCACAAATCCATTACCCAGACATAAAATGCTTTACCAAAAACAAATTAAATAGCTTTATAGCTCTTAGTGGATACATTGCCAAAATATGCAAAGGATGAAATATGTATGGGACTTCAGGAGAAGAAATTGAAAACAGGAGACAACTACTTCTCTGCAGTGCAAATTACACCCCGACTGTCATATTTTCATGTCTTGTCTTGTTTGTCTTATCTAGATAGCAAACTTAGTGGGAGAGGGAAGAAACTGTCCCTTACTATATTCTATCAGCCAGTAGAGCCTATTTCTATTGGTACTTCCATTGCAAATAAATATTTATTATCATTGGAAGGCATTCATTTCTATTAAAGAGAAATGGAGAGGGAATCTGAATCCTGGCCTACTCAGAAAGTGGGGATACGTCATATCACCTTTCTTCTTATTTTCCATTCAAATAAATGGAAGTACCCACTTTCCTTTGCCAGGCTGTGGTGTGAGGTTTCATTATCCAATACCTGCAAAGTCAATGAAGCTCCTCAGAACACTGGTGTTGTATAAACAGAAAATATTTTCACCATCAATGGGCTAAGTTGTGTAATATCAGCCACAAGATTGGAGAGGGATGTTCGTAGGTTTACCAAACTTTACTTCATTAAAAAAAAAAGTTCCTACAAGTTTTTTTTTTTTTCATTAGTGGACATTATTCTTAATAGAAATTATTTTTGATATCTAGTAGACACTTCACTTTATAATGAAGCAGATGAGTTCTCTGTTGATAACAGAGACAGGCTTAGTGAAACCTCAGCAAGTTCACACTCAGGAGCTCCCGGTTCTTCTCTCCTTTTAATCTGCTACAAGTCAAGTGGATATGCTTCAAAGGGAAGAACGCCCTCCAGAAATTAAAGCTGTTTTATGGTCCTAGTGATTTCAAAATGTTTACCTTTTTTCCTAAATCCAGGTTCACACATAATGGTAAAGTGAACTAGGGATACTACAAATAACATCAGTTTTCAAAAACCCTCAAGAAGAAATTTCACTGATGTCACAGGACAATGTCCCAACCCCCCAACTTAGCCATATCCTTGTTTCAACTGACTTCACTTTTATCACACTGAAAAGCTAATGTTGCAAATTCATTCCAACTCATTAAATAATAAGCACCATTAAATTACCTTTTCTGTTCAAAGTCTCCAAAAATTGTTACACTTTGACACTATACTTTTAGACAAAAAGAGTAGCTAAATGAGACCCATGGCAGAGAAAACCTTCAACATTCTGAGGAGTTGCAATCTATTGCTTATCTCTAGACTACATTTTCTAAGGTCAGGCCATCCTTACAGTTCAAATGCAAATTCAAGGTCATCTAAGATAACACAGTCACTTTCTTTGAATGACCCAGTATGAGATCTCAAGAATGTCTACATTTATCCAACCTTTTAATGCCTTCTACCTTCTACCAAGCAATGTGTAGACAGCAGAACTCTTAACAAATTAAATTTTAAAAATATTTAGTTTGAAATATTACTTTTCCAAATCTATCAAGAATACATCAATTCTGGGCCTCCCCGGTGGCACAGTGGTTGAGCGCTGCGCTGTGGAGCTGTCGGCAGCGGCCACGCGAGTTCGACGCCCGGCCTGGGAGAATCCCACATGGTGCGGCAGACCTCTCCTGCCTCGCCCGCTGCTCCCCTCAGCAGTGTATTTCTGATCT